>JACEGR010001629.1:0-158995 GCA_014170235.1 Listronotus bonariensis | reverse complement strand
TTTTTGTATCACCTTTATACTAATTCAGATATATTTTTTTCTAATTCGGCTTGACGTTTCCTATGCATAAGAAGACATTTTTTAGCATACAATTTTTTTACCACTGACGTTAATGAGAGGTTATATTTAAATATTTTTAACAAAAAAAAATGTAACGGCAATGCCTTTTTCCAAAATCAAAATATTTTTTTAAAAATTCACGTTTGATTTTAAACATATTTGATATCTGACTTTTTTATAAGATGTTTTTGCCGTTAATAAATACCAACCATATCTCGACATGGTCATTTATTTTTTATGGCTTATATCTAATTCTAGAGTAAAAAGTCACTTTTTGTTTATTCTCTAATTAAATGGGAATTTGACCATGCCAAGAAATGATTTATATTTATTTAGGTAAACACCGTATATCCTAAAAAATCAAAAAATATTTTTTTAAGCTAAACAAAAATTTAAAAAAGTATTTTTATTTTTAGAAAAATGCAGTTGCGTACCATTTTTCTTAAAACATATTTAACTTGAACTCCTTATGGACGTCACTGCATGCAGCAAGCGTTTCCTCAAGTGTTTTTTAATATTTAATTTTAAAAATTAAATAAAATGTTTAACATCCGGTAGTTTAAAAACCAAGACGTTTGGAACATATGTTTTTATAAAGTTTTTTTTCTATTTTTTTATTGTAGTTCAACCCTTAAAGTTTGTCGGTTGAGTTACGGGACACCCTGCATATGCTTAAAGACATTTTAGATTACTGAGGAAGGCGAGAAATTGGTGGTGGTAAAAGTATTTAAGAAAACTTATGTAAGTCTCAAATTATATTCTGATTGATGATACATTTATTTTAGGTAATTTTATTTATAATGATAACTCCAATTTTAATTATTTCATTTCAAAACGAATTTCTACATTTTCATAATTGATTTTTTTATCACCACTTTATTTTCATTTAAATTAAGAAAAGCTGGGGACCACGTAGTAAGCTGAGGAGAGTTGTTGTGTACTAGAAATTTTACACATAATATTGCGATATATTTTTAAATATGATGCGGAGTCATTTTCGCGAATTCATAAGAACTACTCATTTATACCAACCCTTTAACGTCATAATCAGGTTACCCATTTTTGTGATTTGTATTTGTCGAAACCTAATGGCCTACATACAACAACTATCCAGTGCCTTCTAAGTAGCGCAGTGGCGAATGTCTTTGCCATTAACGCAAGTGGCCCATGTTTGATCATCAGCACTCTATTCGCTATGAGTGTGAAGATGTACCAATCTACTTTTTAAAGAAAATGTACTACGAAGTTTTGGTGTCGCAAGTTTTAAATCAATAACACTTTTTTTTACAAGAGTGTCGTTTGTTAACCCTTATAAAAGAAAACAAGTTATGTTTACATGTATAATATATATTAAAATTTAATATAAATCTAATATACCAGTGCACTTTCAGGTTAAAATGTACTAAACTTAGTACATATTATCAACCAAAAGGAAAACCGTGCGTTGCGTGCCGTCTTTCGGTAATGGTTTTCTTTGTCTCCAGTATGGATGGTGGACGGCAGGATAACCATCTTTTATGGAAGACAAGTTGAAAAAGTGGTCATCGGAATGTAGCAAATTGGGATAGCGCCACAGTAGCCAGTGGAGGGATTTCGGTATTTCTTTCCTTTTTTATTTTGTATCTATCTGTCCTTTTTCATTTTGTATCTCACTCCAATAATTTATGCTCATTGGTTAAAAAATCTCCTCCTAGCTACTGTGGCGCCACCTTTAGTTGCTCCTTTCGACGGACACTTTTCAAAACATTCAGATGGTTATCCTCCCTCCACCATCCATAGTCTCCACTTACAGCTAGCTCGGCCGTATGACTAGTGATACGTTTTGTACTTTATTCTATTTTTATACTTAAGTTAGAAAAAGTGCGTATGAAAGGCAAGTAGTTTGACTTAAGTCATTGTTTGTGACGTACATGCCCACCGTGAACGCCAAAAGTAACCATTGCGAACGCGTCAGTCGATTTAATTTTTCCTACCATGGCTTTACTCATACCGAATATGCGTTTATTTGTCATAATTTTTTGCTGTTAATTGGTTTATTCCTTTAAAAATTAAAATTGTTCTGCAAAACCGTTTTGTACTCCTTGCCTCATGCACCATCATCGCAAGAGAGGCAGCTGAAGTCTTCGACACTAATGACATATGCCAAAGGGCAAATAGTAAATATACTTGGATATATTTGAAAACTGCCTGTAATGAATTATTGTGGTCAATAAACTAACTCAAAAAAATAAATATAAACCACGGATGACTCAAAACATAAAGCAAATAAAATAAAAGCAAATCTGTCAAATGTTACACATGTCATGTCAACAGCCAAATCACACTCTTTTTGAAATTCCTTTAAACTTGTTAAGCGGGAAATGTTCTGTAAAAAAGTCCCTTCTCGTCGTTACTGAAAATTTATTGCTTGTTTTGCTTTTAAAATGCCCTAAAGAAATAAAATACGTGTCTTTAATAACCGTTTTGTGGTTGTAGGTGTGCGAAAACAAAATTGCCTGTCGAAACACAATATGTGGCACCTGAGACCGTGTTAAAATATGGGAAAAGGTCAAATTGGCATTTTCTAAAAGTTATTGTTCAAATGTGGCGGTTCTGGCAATTAGATTTACGTTTAAGAAAATTAAAGTAATAAATAATATTTGTGTTAATATTTTTTCTATGCAAAAAGTAAAACAAGTAGGTATTTAAGTGATAAAATACTTACTAGGATATCTTTAAAGAAATAAGAAAAAAAAGAAAACAAACTTTTGTCTTAACAAACGAAAAAGGAAATGTTTACAGAAAATAGTTGCTACTTTTAAAGTATGTTTAAATTCATTGTAACTTTTTAATTTTACATCGTCAACAAATGAAGTTTACATAAGGACAAATGGACCAAAGAATTTATTTATAAAAAGTTATTCCTGTCAAATTTTTGCTTCTAAAAGAAATATGATGTACAAAGAGAAATGTTTATTTTCTATACAGGGTACGCAAAACTTAAAAACTGTGATTTTTCTTTAAGAAAAAACTAAATATTTTATGTTTATACACCAATAAACATTTTCTATTATTAAAGCTAAAATTTCAACATTTTTACATTAACGTCGTTTCAACTTTTATTTTTAATTGCACAAAATAAAATATTTGTTGGGCCAACTTACTAAATTAGTAATTATATTTTCATTATAAATTGCTTCTTAAGAAATGAAGAGTATGACAAAGTATGAATACGATTAAGTGGAATACCATGTTTATTAACAGGGTGTTTTTCTAACTATAAAGATCAGGAAACAGGGGTGGGGTTATTTCTTACGTCCTTTTAATTTCAATTAACATAGCTTCGTTTCTGAGAAACAGGACGTTAAATTCTTTTTTTGTAAAGTCGGTATTTCTTAAATATAGTGTTAAAACAGCCTTTAACCGATTTAAATAAAATTTGGCAAACCTATTTAACGAAATAGGGTGCTTGCTTGTTAAGCTTAGATTAGGATTATTGGATCCAGTGACGTCTCAGTGGGCACCACAGCCAATATTATTGAGAAAAAAGTAACCCACTGGCTCTTCACAAAGTTTTTATATCTTTTTTAAATTACAAAATTAAAAATGCAACTTTTTAGCTTCTGTATTTATCTCGTATCTCACTTTGTCTCCGGAAAAAAAACCTATTTCTAGCGATACTAAAAAAGTACCCATAAAACAACACAAAATAAGATCAAAATCCGAAAACTTCTGACCTTAGGCATAACGAAAAATTACGGTTGTCGCATAAAATATACCGCCCGGCTTCTTTGCGTGCTGGTCAACTTCTAAATATTTTTGTTTTTCTTTGCCTTTTGAAGAAATTGCAGTGGCTTTAATTACTTACTTTTACGAAAACAACAGCCTTAGAGAAAATTTAGGAGACTAAAACGTTTTATGATATTTCCTTGCTCCCTTAACTTTTTTTTTTAAAGAAAGTATTATATCTAAAATTTCAAATTTCCCGACCCAGAGAAAAAAACTATGAGACTGGCAACCTCGCAAATGTAATTTTCGAATTTTTTTCAGCTCAGGTACCCCCTCAAACAAAATTTTTGTTTGTTAATCACTTGACGATTGCCGAAAATACTCCACCGCTCGGTTTCTCTACAAAGCCTTGTATTGTGTATCAACAGATAATTATCGTTTACTCGGGATCGACGATCTGTGGTTCTAGGGCAATGTATATATATATATATATATATATATATATATATATATATATATATATATATATACAGATAGTATCGTATACCTGATCGACGATCTGTGGTTCTAGGGGTATATATATATATATATACCCCTAGAACCACAGATCGTCGATCAGGTAAACGATACTATCTGTATATATATATATATATATATATATATATATATATATATATATATATATATATACATTGCCCTAGAACCACAGATCGTCGATCCCGAGTAAACGATAATTATCTGTTGATACACAATACAAGGCTTTGTAGAGAAACCGAGCGGTGGAGTATTTTCGGCAATCGTCAAGTGATTAACAAACAAAAATTTTGTTTGAGGGGGTACCTGAGCAGAAAAAAATTCGAAAATTACATTTGCGAGGTTGCCAGTCTCATAGTTTTTTTCTCTGGGTCGGGAAATTTGAAATTTTAGATATAATACTTTCTTTAAAAAAAAAAGTTAAGGGAGCAAGGAAATATCATAAAACGTTTTAGTCTCCTAAAATTTCTCTAAGGCTGTTTGTTTCGTAAAAGTAAGAAATTAAAGCCGCTGTAATTTCTTCAAAAGGCAAAGAAAAACAAAAATATTTAGAAGTTGTTAGCCGATAAGCAAGAAGCCGGGCGGTATATTTTATGCGACAACCGTGATTTTTCGTTATGCCTAAGGTCAGAAGTTTACGGATTTTGATTACATTTTGTGTTGTTTTATGGGTACTTTTTTAGTATCGCTAGAAATAGGTTTTTTTTCCGGAAGCAAAGTGAGATACGAGATAAATACAGGAACTAAAAAGTTGCATTTTTAATTTTGTAATTTAAAAAGAATATAAAAACTTTGTAGAGAGCCAGTGGGTTACTTTTTTCTCAATAATATTGGCTGTGGTGCCCACTGAGACGTCACTGGATCCAATAATCCTAATCTAAGCTTAACAAGCAAGCACCCTATTTCGTTAAATAGGTTTGCCAAATTTTATTTAAATCGGTTAAAGGCTTGTTTAACACTATATTTAAGAAATACCGACTTTAACAAAAAAAGATTTAACGTCCTGTTTCTCAGAAACGAAGCTATGTTAATTGAAATTAAAAGGACATAAGAAGTAACCCCACCCCTGTTTCCTGATCTTTATAGTTAGAAAAACACCCTGTTAATAAACATGGTATTCCATCTAATCGTATTCATACTTTGACATACTCATCATTTCTTAAGAAGCAATTAATAATGAAAATATAATTACTAATTTGAAAGCTAAGTTGGCCCAACAAATATTTTTTTATTTTGGTGCAATTAAAAATAAAAAGTTGAAACGACGTTAATGTAAAAATGTTGAAATTTTAGCTTTAATAATAGAAAATGTTTGGCCGGTGTATAAACATAAAATATTTAGTTTTTTCTAAAGAAAAATCACAGTTTTCAAGTTACTGCGTACACCCGTATAGAAAATAGGCATTTTCTTTTGTACATCATATTTCTTTTAGAAAGCAAAAATTTTGACAGGAATAACTTTTTTAGTAAACAAAATCTTTGGTCTCGATCTGTCCTTATGTAAACTTCATTTGTTGACGATGAAATTAAAAAGTTACAATGAGTTTAAACAGTACTTTGGCAAGTAGCGGCTATTTTCTGTAAACATTTCCTTTTTACGTTTGTCAAGACAAAAGTTTTGTTTTCTTTTTTTTCTTATTTCTTTAGACATGTCCTGGTAAGTATTTTATCACTTAAATACCTACTTGTTTTACTTTGCATAGAAAAAATATTGGCACAAATATTATTTATTACTTTAGTTTTCTTAAACGTAAATCCACCCGCCAGAGACCGCCACATTTGAACAGTAACTTTTAGAAAATGCCAATTTGATTTGCCTTTCCACATTTTCATCTACGGTCTCAGGTGCCACATATTGTGTCTCGACAGGCAATTTTGTTTTCGCACACCTACAACCACACAAACGGTTATTAAAGACACGTATTTTATTTCTTTTAGGGCATTTTAAAAGCAAAACAAGCAATACATTATCAGTAGCTGGCGAGAAGGGATTTTTTTATCTAGAGCCAACTCCCGCTCAACTAAGACTAAAGGAAATTTCAAAAAGAGTGTGATTTGGCTGTATGACTATGACATGTGACATTTGACAGAATTGCTTTATTTTAGCATGCTTTAGCGTTCTAGTCATCCGTGGTTTTATATTTATTTTTGAGTTAGTTTATTGACCACAATGGTTCATTACAGGCAGTTTTCGAAATATGGCGCCAGTATATTTACTACTTGCCCTTTGGCATATGTCATGAGTGTCGAAGACTTCTGTGCCTCTCTTGCGATTGATGGTGCATGACGCAAGGAGTACAACACGGTTTTGGTAGAACAGTTTTAATTTTAAAGGAATAAACCAATTAACAGCAAGAAATTATGACAAATATAAGCGCATATCTGGTATGAGTAAAGCCATGGCAGGAAAAGTAAATCGACTGACGCGTTCGCAAATGGTTACTTTGGCGCTACGGTGGGCGTGTGTCGGCAAACAATGACTTAAGTCAATCTACGCCTTTCATACGCCTCTTCTAACTTAAGCCTAAAAATAGAAGAAAAGTACAAAACGTATCACTAGTCATACGGCCGAGCTAGCTGGTGAGACTATGGATGGTGGAGGAGGATAACCATCTGAATGTTTTGAAAAGTGTCCGTCGAAAGGAGCAACTAAAGGTGGCGCCACAGTAGCTAGGAGAGATTTTTTAACCAATGAGCATAAATTATTGGAGTGAGATACAAAATGAAAAGGACAGATAGATACAAAATAAAAAGGAAAGAAATACCGAAATCCCTCCACTGGCTACTGTGGCGCTATCCCAATTTGCTTTCCGAGCATTTTAGCCAAAAGATGGTTATCCGCCGTCCACCATACTGGGCAAGAAATAAACTACCGAAAACTGTACAATGTACATTTTCCTGGTGATGATATTAGATTTATATTAAATTTTAATATATATTATACATGTAAACATAACTTGTTTTCTTTTATAAGGGTTAACAAACGACACTCTTGTAAAAAAGTGTTATTGATTTAAAACTTGCGACACCAAAACTTCGTAGTACATTTTCTTTAAAAAGTAGATTGGTACATCTTCACACTCATAGCGAATAGAGTGCTGATGATCAAACGTGGGCCACTTGCGTTAATGGCAAAGACATTCGCCACTGCGCTACTTAGAAGGCACTGGATGGTTGTTGTATGTAGGCCATTAGGTTTCGACAAATACAAATCACAAAAAATGGGTAACCTGATTATGACGTTAAAGGGTTGGTATAAATGAGTAGTTCTTATGAATTCGCGAAAAATGACTCCGCATCATATTTAAAAATATATCGCAATATTATGTGTAAAATTTCTAGTACACAACAACTCTCCTCAGCTTACTACGTGGTCCCCAGCTTTTCTTAATTTAAATGAAAATAAAGTGGTGATAAAAAAAATCAATTATGAAAATGTAGAAATTCGTTTTGAAATGAAATAATTAAAATTGGAGTTATCATTATAAATAAAATTACCTAAAATAAATGTATCATCAATCAGAATATAATTTGAGACTTACATAAGTTTTCTTAAATACTTTTTACCACCACCAATTTCTCGCCTTCTTCAGTAATCTAAAATGTCTTTAAGCATATGCAGGGTGTCCCGTAACTCAACCGACAAACTTTAAGGGGTTGAACTACAATAAAAAAATAGAAAAAAAACTTTATAAAAACATATGTTCCAAACGTCTTGGTTTTTAAACTACCGGATGTTAAACATTTATTTAATTTTTAAAATTAAATATTAAAAAAAACACTTAGGAAACGCTTGCTGCATGCAGTGACGTCCATAAGGAGTTCAAGTTAAATATGTTTTAAGAAAAATGGTACGCAACTGCATTTTCTAAAATAAAAATACTTTTTTAAATTTTTGTTTAGCTTAAAAAAAAATATTTTTGATTTTTTTAGGATATACGGTGTTTACCTAAATAAATATAAATCATTTCTTGGCATGGTCAAATTCCCATTTAATTGGAGAATAAACAAAGAAGTGACTTTTTACTCTAGAATTAGATATAAGCCATAAAAAATAAATGACCATGTCGAGATATGGTTGGTATTTATTAACGGCAAAAACATCCTATAAAAAAGTCAGATATCAATATGTTTAAAATCAAACGTGAATTTTAAAAAAATATTTTGATTTTGGAAAAGGCATTGCCGTTACATTTTTTTTGTTAAAAATATTCAAATATAACCTCTCATTAACGTCAGTGGTAAAAAAGAATTGTATGCTAAAAATGTCTTCTTATGCATAGGAAACGTCAAGCCGAATTAGAAAAAAATATATCTGAATTAGTATAAAAGTTATTGCAAAACAATATATGTTTTTAACACGCTTTTATTAACTTGGGTTGTAACTATCTATCTATCCATCTATCCATCTATCTATCTATGTAACGGAATCTTTGAGCCTAATTTTAACCAACTTCCAGCTATTCGATTTCTTTGAAACTTTGCACACGTATTAAGGACCCATGACAATGCAATAATCTGCAAACAGTATCCCGTTATCCTGGTTTGGATCGCCAGGAAAAAAATTCCATTATATTATAAAAACAACACCTGGGTTGCCATCTTTTGGCAACATTCCAAACTCTTTCTCAGGTTTAGCTACTCTTGACAAAATGGCGAAGGAATTTTTAGTGAATAAACTGGAGCATTTTAACATACATACATACATAAATGCATATCGAACTAAAAAATGAAAAATAAATAATAGTTTAAAAAACTAAAAAACACGCTTTTATATGCAACCGAACTAAAAATTAGAAAATAATTTTTCATTAAAAAAATATTGTCACTTCATAGTAAAAAGCGTGGGGTGCATTTTACAATTTTTCATAACTTTTCCCTCATAGATATTGGCAAATATAATAATTATAACATTTAATATATTAAGCACCCCACGCTTTTTACTATGAAGTGACAATATTTTTTTTAATGAAAAATTATTTTCTAATTTTTAGTTCGGTTGCATATAAAAGCGTGTTTGGTTTTTAAATATTTATTTAATTTAAACACTGTAGTTCAAAAACCAAGATGTTTAGGACGTTTGTTTATATGAAGTTTTTTTGATTTAAGAATCAACCTCAATGGTTTGTGGTTAAGTTACTGGACACCCTGTATGTGTAGGCTTTAACTGTTTTTATTACACCTAAAAAATAAACTTTGGCATTTAAATAAATTGGACAATTCTTACGGGCATGTCAAAACAAGACCTCCATTGTAACTTATAATATAAAGACATTTAAAAAAATAAAGTGTTAAAATCTAAATAAAAAACCTTATATATTTGTTTCATAGCAAATGTCAAATTTAATCACACTGTTTTGATATACTGCACCTTTATATTAAGAACTATAATAGCGATTTTAGAATGCATGTAAATTTAAAAAGCAACTCATGCACCATTTTCCATAAAAAATGTAAATATAAACGTATGTTTTTGATTAGGACATGTGGCAAGTACATATATCATACAACAAATTTCAAAGATCGTCATATTCCTAAATTAATGCCCAACGTCCAAGAATAGAATTTTCGTATAAAAATAAATACCGCGACATTATGACATCAATATCGATATTTTGTAAAATATTATTAGTATTTTTGAACGCGTGTTTAAATTTAACTTTAGTCAATTCGGTGCAAGTAAATGTTTATTTTTATGAGTATAAAAACAAAGCAAATATATTTTAAAAGGATTTTTACTATTTGCGGAAGGAAATGTTTTGCCAAGTTTTACGGACTAAAAATATAGTATTATACAGACCAGTATAGTAGAATTTAGCTAAAAAGAGCCAGGGCACATCATGCCCATCAACTATTTTTTTCTAATCGCGTCGTTTATATAGAATGTGAGCATCAAAAAGAACAATAATTTAAAAGAAAAGAGCAGAACTGATGACCGAGGTGGCTTTTTTAGCTAAATAATTGTCTACATATTTTTTTTAACTATTAAATTTCAGAGGTATTTATAGTTAGTAGGTATCCGTAATCCAATACCGCATCCACCTCTTCAGTCTTGATTCAGCATCATGCAGGCTTTTCTCTTTGTGAATGGAGATAAAACGCTGAAGTACATAAGGTTGCCAAATTAAGTGGAATACTAATTAAACTTGCACACTTTTAAGTAACAATAACTTTTATCTCTTTCATTTTAGAATTCAGAAATTGACAACTTCCAGCGATCTCGATTTCTTTGAAACTTTGCACACGTATCAAGGACCCATGAAAATGCAATAATCAGCAAACAGTATCCCGTTATCCTGATTAGGATCGCCAAGATAAATAAAATCCTTGCATAGTTTCTCTTGAGCTGGGCTTTGACGGTTCACAAGATGCAAGGTTGTCACAAGTCGATCTTGCAGTCATTTATCTGGGCCTCGCGACTGTTTGCGGCTGGACAAGCTTATGTTGCACTAGTCGTGTGAGATCATTAGACGCTATTCGGATTGAAGAACTTGACTGCTCTAAGGTTAACGGAAAAACCTCATGCAACAGTGAAGCTTTAAATGAAATGAATATATTACGAAATAGTTCGTGAAACATTTCAATATCACATGTCCTGAAAACTACTTGATATATCGAACTAAAAAATTAAAAATAAATAATAGTTTAAAAAAAACTAAAAACACGCTTTTATATGCAACCGAACTAAAAATCAGAAAATAATTTTTCATTACAAAGAGTTTGTATTACAGTAATAAAAGGTCAAAATGAATCATAATTATATACCGCAAAATAGAGAATTATAATAAAATTTAAGATAATAACAGAATAATTCAATTCAGAATAAAAGCTGGGGTGCTTAATATATTAAATGTTATAATTATTTTTATTTGTAAATATCTATGAGGAAAAGTTATGAAAAAATAGTAAAATGCACCCACGCTTTTTTACTCTGAAGTGAATTATTCTGTTATTATCTTAATAATTTTATTATAATTCTATTTTGAGGTATATAATTATGCATTCATTGTTTGACCTTTATGTGCGAGGTGTGCCCTTCCTTGCATCCCCCCGACCTCGAACCGCCTAAAATTTGAGGATATGTCGCAACCTTATAAAAATATAAAACTTAACCTTGGCCCCAACTTAAAAAGTATGGCATGCATTTTTAATGTAATTCCAATTATTAAGAACCTGATAACTCAAATTTATTTTAAACAACAATATGACAGTAACCTCGTCGAAACCGGGCAGCAAAATATACGTTTCAGGCCATGTAAGGTATCTGTGGTACTCTATGCTTTATTTGTTTTCTGGGAGATTAAATTTGAGACAAAATTATGATTTAGCTTTTCTCCAGAATACAAATTAAAAAGTTTATTTAACATTTTAAGAAAATTAAAACTTTTATACATTATGAAAGAACTATTCTGCTCTTACACGATATAATAAAAGTTATGATTACTTTAAAAAAGAAATAAAATAATGAAATATTTAATATAAAGTTACTTACAATACAAAGGATTCAATCTATAAACACATTAATGGACCAAAATTTATTCAACCGAGTGCTAATGAACCTTTGTTTATAAATTGAAACCTTTGTATTGTAAAGTAACTTAATATTAAATATTTTATTATTATTATTTCTTTTAAAAATAATCATTGCTATATATTGATGTAGGCAGAATAGATTCAATACAATGTATAAAAATTTCAATTTTCTTAAAATGTTAACGTTGTATAAAAAACTTTTTAATTTTTATGCTGGAGAAGAAAAAAGCCAAATATTTATTTTGTTTTATATCTGTCGTCACTAAAAGAAATGCATATAAATTGTACACTTTTGCTTGGAATGTTATATAATACTGGCACTAGTACCTAAAATAATTTAATTTTTGCTTAATAAACAGATGTACATTTTTAAATTTTCATCATTAATTATAATTTGCAGTTATATATTTTGCTTACTTTTTTTTCGCTGATGTTGCAAATGTCTTCTTTTTTTTCATGAACTACAAAAGATGTTAGTCTTTCTAACCCCATGATCTGACACAAAAGTTGCACCCTTGATTTGTATAATGTTGATTCTTACTAGCTACTGAAATTGTGGCAGTGCTGTTAGAAAAAATATTGTTTCCTAGTTTGTAATTAATTAAAAGTAAAAAAGAAAGTTTTTTTTAATTCCAAATATTATTTTTAAGCAATTATGTTACTGTCCAGGTAACAAGTAATATGACAACATGTAATATATGTCAAAATGTGTAAAATACCATGTCAATTAACTTTTATTGAAAAAACTACTAACAAGTATGTAAGCAATCTTGTTTATTTTAGAGAAATATTTCTCTTAATTTTACTAATAAAATAGCAATACATTTTTATGTCTGATTTTAAAGTAAAGTGAGTAAATAAGTATCTAAAATAAACCTTATAATGACTAACGGTCATATTCACCTTCTTGCCAGCTAATGCCAATGCTTTTTGGCATTGGCAGTTAAGCTGCATATCAGTCTGATAAGGTTAGTGACAGCTTGAGTGAATACGATCGTTACCTATTCAGTAGCTTTTACATTGGAAGGTAATTAATTAAATGTTATTATATTATTTGTTGCTCTGATAGTGACAAAACGTTATTTAAAAAATAATAAGAACCAAAATAGTATCTGCTTTCTGCACTTTTATTTGTTAATAATTATATATCAGCATACTCCTGATATCTACAAAAACCAGCAATGAATTGACTTATAGTGCTAATACATTTTTGATGTAGAATTTAAAAACGAATTAAAAATTTGTTAATAATACTATAATATATAGAGTGTTCCATTAAAAAAAAAAACTACTTGACCATAAAAATTATGTTTTTGAGACACCTTGTGTAATACCTAGTAATGTCAATAAAAAGTGTGTATTTTAAATAAACATTTTTATTTTCGAGTTAATTTTTGTAATTATTTGTTCAGGGGCGAAGTAATTTCGTGTATAATTGACACACCCTGTATTTCTATTTTAATAAACACATTAATTTAGTCATAAATGTTGTATATGCTGTATGCAATTAAACAATTAAATAGCAACTTTCAGTCCATGATGCTATGCCAAAGGCAGTAATTACGAGGAAATTTAATCGCAATATTGACTGCAATAGAGCCTAATTAAACAAACATTGGTTTAAAAGATTTAATCGGTAGCCCTTTAGTAAGTTATGATAGTAGAAAAAACCGAAACGCTGAATATTCTCAGCAACCGTTTGATTATAAATTAACCAAATTTTGCTGTGAAGGTGTAAATAAATATGAAGAATTTAAAAATAGGATTTCCAAAGTTGCCAAGTTTATAGCTTTTTCTGTAGGTTAGAAGATTTTAAAATTTTAAATGAAATATCATATTTGTTTTTATTTTATTTAATTGCTTATATTAACTTTTATTATGACCTGACATTGTCATTTGTAACTTCTGTCAATTTTAAAAATTTGGCATTAAGCTTAAGTTGAAATGACCTGGTGTGGTCAATTATCTCAAAAACTAGCCAACCAAAATTCGTCATAATTAATACAGGGGAGTACCTAGACATTGTAAATCCAGAAATTGTATTTGCGATGCCATTTTTTTCTAGTAATCTTCAAAACGTCGCAAAAATAATATTTATGAATTTAGAAGGTCCAGTTTCACCCCTGTACTAATTTTGACGAATATTGGTTGAATATTTTTAGATAATTGACCATACCTAGCCGTTTTTGTACTAATTTTAAAAAAGCATGATGCCTTATCTCCGAAATTGACAGGAGTAAAAAACGATAATATTAGGTCATAATAAAGTTGATACAAGCAATTGATTACAATATTAAAAATAGGGTATTCCATTTACAATTTTAAAATTCCCTAATCAACAAACAAAACCATAAACTTGGCAACCTTACAAATAAAATTTTTTAATTTTTTGTGTTCAGTTTCCCCTTGGTAAAAAATTTATTTTATTTATATTTGACGGTTGCTGACATAATCCATTGTTCCGGATTTTTTCTACTAACCCTATATTCATTTAAAGAAATTATACAGTAACCGACATATTTGATAAAACATATAAAAGAACATTTTTATTTATTATATGGCAAAAAACTTACAAAACACTATTTGAAGTTTAAACAAATTTTAGCTTATACAACAGACTAATTAAACAAAAATTGACTATAGTTTTTAATTATAATAAAAATAATATTTGTCATGATGTAAAAAAGATCCTATGAAAACCACAGCCATTAATATTATTTTTAAAGAAAATTAATTTCCCATATGATTAGCATGGAAAGCCTTGTTTAGAATTTTATACATTTTTAATGATTTAAAAGCTAAACCAAATTATTTTCTACTATAAAATTAATCGCTTTACAAAAAGGCTCTTTTACATTTTTTTAAATTATATTCTTTAATATTTTCTCTTTATTAAAATTTTGGAAGAAATTATCAAGTTTATCAAAAAATGTAATTTTTTTGTATTCCAATTTTTTTTCTTTTTCTGATTTTACAAATGTTTCAATTTAACTCTTAAATGTATAATACCATCGTATCTTTTTCAATATATTCTTATTAATTTTTCTTTTTGAACTAAAACTATTTTTAACACGCTTTTATTAACTTGGGTTGTAACTATCTGGCTATGTAACGGAATCTTTGAGCCTAATTTTAACCAACTTCCAGCTATTCGATTTCTTTGAAACTTTGCACACGTATTAAGGAAACATGACAATGCAATAATCTGCAAACAGTATCCCGTTATCTTTTTTTGGATCGCCAGGAAAAAAAAATTCCATTATATTATAAAAACAACACCTAGGCTGCCATCTGTTGGCAACATTTCAAACTTTGCTATTAAATGAAGAAGAAATTTTTAGTTTTTACACAATTTGGTTAGTTGCACCATTGGTGTTCAATTTTTATGAACAATAAAAATTAATAAGTTCTTTTACACAATTGGGTTAGTTGCACCATTGGTGTTCAATTTTTATGAACAATAACAGTTAATAAATGCCGTTAACACGCTTTTATTAACTTGGGTTGTAAACTATCTGGCCATGTAACGGAATCTTTGAGCCTAATTTTAACCTAGGTTGCCATCATGTTGGCAAAATTTCAAACTTTGCTACTTAATGAAGAAGAAATTTTTAAGTGAGTTGCAATCTGTTGGAAAAATTTTAAAATTTGCCACTCTTGTTCATTAAAAAAAAAATTTCGCCATTTTGTCAAGAGTAGCAGAAACTAAAAAATGAAAAATAATTAATAGTTTAAAAAAACTAAAAAACACGCTTTTATATGCAACCGAACTAAAAAATTAGAAAATAATTTTTCATTAAAAAAAATATTGTCATTTCATAGTAAACAGCTGGGTGATAAATATATTAAATGTTATAATTATTATATTTGCAAATATCTATGATGGAAAAGTTATGAAAAAATAGTAAAATGCACCCCACGCTTTTTACTATGAAATGACTAAATTTTTTTTTAATGAAAAATTATTTTCTAATTTTTAGTTCGGTTGCATATAAAAGCGATGTTTTTTAGTTTTTTAAACTATTAATTAATATAATAATTTTTTTGTCAACTTTACGATATTAGATTAGTTTTATTACAGTTTCAATTTTTTTCTATATTCGCTGATCTACAAGTAGTAAGTACTGCAATTGTTCTTTATTTTTTTAAAAACACTTATTGTTATGTGCGATCAACGCTACCTCACGCGTTCTTCAATATTCAATAACAACAGTCAATTTATTTAAAAAGTTACAAATTTTTAAAAAAATAAGATCAAAAGGCCAAAAGGTCACATCTTGCTACATTAAATCATAAGCTAGAATTCAAACCTTGTAAAAATGAACATAAAATCATTCGATACAGAATCACTCATATCTTTCTGCAAAAATAATTTGAATTTATTAAAAGATGAAAATACCATTGTATTTAGAAATTTAATATTTTAATTAAAATAGCTGTAAAACCAAAAAAATTGGCATAAAAAAATTGACAAATTCTTCTAATAAAATTGTCATCAAAATCATCAAAAGATTGAAAAAAGTGAGAAAATATTTTACATGAAACTCTAAAACTGAATAACTTCGAAACGCATCGGTTTATATATATTTTTTCTTTGTAAGCGTTTAATTTAATATACAAGAGAAATATTTGGTTTAGCCTCTTTAATAAACCATTAAAAATTATTAAATTCTTAACCTAAAACACAAACAACCTATCCCATGGTATATTTAAAATTAAAATTTATCATGCGGGACCTCTTAATATTAATTTTAAGGGCTGCCGTTTTTACATGATTTTTTGTTTATCATTTTTAAGAATATTTTAATATAATTAGAAAAAAAGGTCGATTATTTTTAAAATCAGTCTAGTATACAAGGTAGTATAAAATTTATAATTTTGGCCCAAGAGAAAACACCTTTATTTTTAAACTTAAAACAAAATATTATTTAAAAAACTTATTTAACTTTAAAAGCAAAAATGACCTCTTGCTGCAGAATAAAAATAAGAAAATATTCTAAATAAAATTAGGCCCGAAAATGCTTCTGTATCTCTGAAACGAGTGTTAAAGTTTTAAGGAAAAAAATATGTCTTTTTTATTATAATTTTTCATCTTTTCAAATATTTTCAAAAAATTGCTGTAAAAGCATTTAAATTTTTTTTTAACCAGTGGTGGAACATGATTTGTATTAATTTTTTTTTAAGGAAAAATAGCATGCAGTACTTTTTCTTTAAATTAGTATTATATTTGGAATACTTATTTACTTTTGTGTTAATTTAAATACTTGTTATTTTTTCGTACGACGAACGGCTGTTGAAAAAAATTTAATGTCATTTTAATGCATGGCAAAATCAATAAAATTTGATATAGTTTTGTTTATTTAGTTCATCAAGCTCTTAGGGTTATTAGTGCAAAAAATCAGTTATAGAAGGAACAGTTTAAAAATGTAAATTCGGTGCTCTTTGATAAAAAAAAATCACAAAAAAGTTTAAAGCAAATAAATCGGCATGCTTGACTCCGCGGCCGCCTTTGCTATATTCATTTTATGATATTCCGGTTGATGCAGCTGGTCATCGCACTATGGGATAGAACTTAATTTTTTGGTCAAAATTCTGAAACTTAACAATCTAACTTAAAATGGGGTGCTTTTTTACTGGAAAAATATTATAAATTATTACAAATGCTTTTTAGAAACCTAAAACTTATTATATGTTATTATAAATTTACACACCCCTTAACATTATTATTTTTTATTCTACAAAATAAACTAAAATGTCAGCTTGTTTGGTTAATTCGATAGTATTCTAATCAGTAATCCGATGATTATTATCTCATATGATATACGGGGTACGACAATAGGTATGATTTTTTTAAATGCATGGAATACTCTGAATATTATATCACCACCAAAAAATACTACATTTGATGTGTCTATCTCAATAAGTTTTGGAAATATGACTATCCAAATCTGAAAAATAATTTTAAATTATTCTTAAAAGCGTAATAGAGATACATCTTAGTAGAAGAGCTAACGCACTACGAGCATCAGAAGGGTAGTTTTTCCCATGTATTTCTTATGGGAGAAATTTGAGGTTCGATCTGCAGTTTTATAGCCATCTCCAACCCCTAACGCAAAATTAGAATTTTTAATGCCCTAAGTCACCACGTGCTAGATAGGGGTAACTAACCATCGATGACGTCATCACCTAAACTTCAAATTGAAACGACCTATAAATTAAAAAGTCTCGCCGGCGCAGGGAGTCGAACCCATGACACCTGGCCACCTGCGTGAGAATCCAACGCCATATACCACTAGGTCATTGGGGATCTGATAATTAAAACGCCAAACGAGGTATAATTGGTATTGTATATGTATATAATTATGTTATTTGAGTGTAAATAGGGCCTTAACAGTTTTTAACGTATATATTGGCTTCTAGTGGTTTGATTTTATTCATTCTTTTTTAAATAATTATTTTTAATAAATATAACACTAATTTTTTAAATAAATATGTTATTTGAGAGTAAATAGGGCCTTAACAGTTTTTAACGTATATTTCGGTTTCTATTAGACCGATTTTAGTTGTTCTTTTTGCTAATAATTTAATTTTTATAAATCTACAAATATTAATACTAAAATTTTTAATAATTATGTTATTTGAGTGTAAATAGGGCCTTAACAGTTTTTAACGTATATCTTGGCTTGTAGTGGTTTGATTTTATTCATTCTTTTTTAAACAATTATTTTTAATAAATATAACACTAATTTTTAAAATAAATATGTTATTTGAGAGTAAATAGGGCCTTAACAGTTTTTAACGTATATTTTGGTTTCTATTAGACCGATTTTAGTTGTTCTTTTTGCTAATAATTTAATTTTTATAAATCTACAAATATTAATACTAAAATTTTTAATAATTATGTTATTTGAGTGTAAATAGGGCCTTAACAGTTTTTAACGTATATCTTGGCTTCTAGTGGTTTGATTTTTAGTCATTCTTTTTTTAAACAATTATTTTTAATAAATATATTAACACTAATTTTTTAAATAAATATGTTATTTGAGAGTAAATAAGGCCTTAACAGTTTTTAACGTATATTAGAAATACAGGGCTGTTTTTGGAAATACAGGGCTGTTTTTGGAAATACAGGGCTGTTTTTAGAAATACAGGTCTGTTTTTGAAAATACAGGGCTGTTTTTAGAAATACAGGGCTGTTTTTGGAAATACAGGGATGTTTTTGGAAATACAGGGCTGTTTTTTAACGCATGCGTAAGACCGTCAATAGGAGTGTAAACATGGCGGATTATGAAGATATGCGCCGAGCGCCACGTACAGAGGTTGCGCTCCACGCCTTATGACATAACCTTAAACTTATATAGTTCTTACGCATGCGCGAAAAAATGACGTCAACATAACCTAGAAATTCGGACACTGTTATGATTGAAACATAACCTAAAATTTAATCGGATAAGCCCTCGCCCCACGTCTAACAATTAGGGCTCCGGGTCCTGCGCCCCCCTGCCTAAGCCCTGGGGCCCCATTCGTATTACAGTATAGTTATTTAAAAGACGGCAAATAACAGTGTTCTTATTTAAAAGCAGTAATTTTGCTGTCTTTTAAATAATTATACTGTAATAAACTGTTTATTAATGAAATAACAGCGAAATAATTTAAAAGACGGCAAATAACAGTGATTTTATTTAAAAGCAGTAATTTTGCCGTCTTTTAAATAATTATACTGTAATAAACTGTTTATTGATGAAATAACAGCGAAATAATTTAAAAGACGGCAAATAACAGTGATTTTATTTAAAAGCAGTAATTTTGCTGTCTTTTAAATAATTATACTGTAATAAACTGTTTATTAATGAAATAACAGCGATATAATTTAAAAGACGGCAAATAACAGTGTTCTTATTTAAAAAGCAGTAATTTTGCTGTCTTTTAAATAATTATACTGTAATAAACTGTTTATTAATGAAATAACAGCGATATAATTTAAAAGACGGCAAATAACAGTGTTCTTATTTAAAAAGCAGTAATGTTGCCGTCTTTTAAATAACTATACTGTAATACACTGCTTTATTAATGAAATAACAGCGATAATAATTTAAAAGACGGCAAATAACAGTGATTTTATTTAAAAAGCAGTAATTTTGCCGTCTTTTAAATAATTATACTGTAATAAACTGTTTATTAATGAAATAACAGCGATATAATTTAAAAGACGGCAAATAACAGTGTTCTTATTTAAAAAGCAGTAATTTTGCTGTCTTTTAAATAATTATACTGTAATAAACTGTTTATTAATGAAATAACAGCGATATAATTTAAAAGACGGCAAATAACAGTGTTCTTATTTAAAAAGCAGTAATTTTGCCGTCTTTTAAATAATTATACTGTAATACACTGTTTATTAATGAAATAACAGCTAAATAATTTAAAAGACGGCAAATAACAGTGATTTTATTTAAAAGCAGTAATTTTGCCGTCTTTAAATAATTATACTGTAATACACTGTTTATTAATAAAATAACAGCGATATAATTTAAAAGACGGCAAATAACAGTGATTTTATTTAAAAAGCAGTAATTTGCCGTGATACAAGGAGATATATAGGTAAATTATACAGGGCCGCCAGCGGTGCTAATATTATCACAAGTAGATATGCAAATTATATACGAGGCTGTCAACGACACTAATATTACCAAGTATACCTATCGAATAGCGAAAACCGCATGGTATATTAACCCATCAAGAGTAGGTTTCTTGTTGACAGGTTTCAGGTTGATTGATACAGTACGAACCAAGGAGGCAAAGTATGATGTGATTTAAAAACACACAACCACACCACACCTCTCGGGGACTGACCAAGTCTCTCTGAACTTATCTAATATATGTATTTACAATTATGACGCCTGCGCAAAAGTCTAAACATGAACAGGTAATTAAATATGAACAGCAAAATAAACAGCTGAACAGCCCTGTAGTTTCAAAATACAGCCCTGTATTTTTAAAATACGGCACCGTTTTTTAAAATACGGCACCGTTTTTCTAAAATACGGCACTGTTTTTTTAAAATACGGCACTGTTTTTCTAAATACGGTACTGTTTTTTCTAAAATACGGCACTGTTTTTCTATGTGTGGGGCCCCAGGGCTTAGGCAGGGGGGCGCAGGACCCGGAGCCCTAATTGTTAGACGTGGGGCGAGGGCTTATCCGATTAAATTTTAGGTTATGTTTCAATCATAACAGTGTCCGAATTTCTAGGTTATGTTGACGTCATTTTTTCGCGCATGTGTAAGAACTATATAAGTTTAAGGTTATGTCATAAGGCGTGGAGCGCAACCTCTGTACGTGGCGCTCGGCGCATATCTTCATAATCCGCCATGTTTACACTCCTATTGACGGTCTTACGCATGCGTTAAAAACAGCCCTGTATTTCCAAAAACATCCCTGTATTTCCAAAAACAGCCCTGTATTTCTAAAAACAGCCCTGTATTTTCAAAACAGACCTGTATTTCTAAAAACAGCCCTGTATTTCCAAAAACAGCCCTGTATTTCCAAAAACAGCCCTGTATTTCTAATATACGTTAAAAACTGTTAAGGCCTTATTTACTCTCAAATAACATATTTATTTAAAAAATTAGTGTTAATATATTTATTAAAAATAATTGTTTAAAAAAAAGAATGACTAAAATCAAACCACTAGAAGCCAAGATATACGTTAAAAACTGTTAAGGCCCTATTTACACTCAAATAACATAATTATTAAAAATTTTAGTATTAATATTTGTAGATTTATAAAAATTAAATTATTAGCAAAAAGAACAACTAAAATCGGTCTAATAGAAACCAAAATATACGTTAAAAACTGTTAAGGCCCTATTTACTCTCAAATAACATATTTATTTTAAAAATTAGTGTTATATTTATTAAAAATAATTGTTTAAAAAGAATGAATAAAATCAAACCACTACAAGCCAAGATATACGTTAAAAACTGTTAAGGCCCTATTTACACTCAAATAACATAATTATTAAAAATTTTAGTATTAATATTTGTAGATTTATAAAAATTAAATTATTAGCAAAAGAACAACTAAAATCGGTCTAATAGAAACCGAAATATACGTTAAAAACTGTTAAGGCCCTATTTACTCTCAAATAACATATTTATTTAAAAAATTAGTGTTATATTTATTAAAAATAATTATTTAAAAAAGAATGAATAAAATCAAACCACTAGAAGCCAATATATACGTTAAAAACTGTTAAGGCCCTATTTACACTCAAATAACATAATTATATACATATACAATACCAATTATACCTCGTTTGGCGTTTTAATTATCAGATCCCCAATGACCTAGTGGTATATGGCGTTGGATTCTCACGCAGGTGGCCAGGTGTCATGGGTTCGACTCCTGCGCCGGCGAGACTTTTTAATTTATAGGTCGTTTCAATTTGAAGTTTAGGTGATGACGTCATCGATGGTTAGTTACCCCTATCTAGCACGTGGTGACTTAGGGCATTAAAAATTCTAATTTTGCGTTAGGGGTTGAGATGGCTATAAAACTGCAGATCGAACCTTAAATTTCTCCCATAAGAAATACATGGGAAAAACTACCCTTCTGATGCTCGTAGTGCGTTAGCTCTTCTAATTAATTATATTCTTTAATATTTTGAATAACTTCGAAACGCATCGGTTTATATATATTTTTTCTTTGTAAGCGTTTAATTTAATATACAAGAGAAATATTTGGTTTAGCCTTTTTAATAAACCATTAAAAAATTATTAAATTCTTAACCTAAAACACAAACAACCTATCCCATGGTATATTTAAAATTAAAATTTATCATGCGGGACCTCTTAATATTAATTTTAAGGGCTGCCGTTTTTACATGATTTTTTGTTTATCATTTTTAAGAATATTTTAATATAATTAGAAAAAAAGGTCGATTATTTTTAAAATCAGTCTAGTATACAAGGTAGTATAAAATTTATAATTTTGGCCCAAGAGAAAACACCTTTATTTTTTAAACTTAAAACAAAATATTATTTAAAAAACTTATTTAACTTTAAAAGCAAAAATGACCTCTTGCTGCAGAATAAAAATAAGAAAATATTCTAAATAAAATTAGGCCCGAAAATGCTTCTGTATCTCTGAAACGAGTGTTAAAGTTTTAAGGAAAAAATATGTCTTTTTATTATAATTTTTTCATCTTTTCAAATATTTTCAAAAAATTGCTGTAAAAGCATTTAAATTTTTTTTTAACCAGTGGTGGAACATGATTTGTATTAATTTTTTTTAAGGAAAAATAGCATGCAGTACTTTTTCTTTAAATTAGTATTATATTTGGAATACTTATTTACTTTTGTGTTAATTTAAATACTTGTTATTTTTTCGTACGACGAACGGCTGTTGAAAAAATTTAATGTCATTTTAATGCATGGCAAAATCAATAAAATTTGATATAGTTTTGTTTATTTAGTTCATCAAGCTCTTAGGGTTATTAGTGCAAAAAATCAGTTATAGAAGGAACAGTTTAAAAATGTAAATTCGGTGCTCTTTGATAAAAAAATCACAAAAAGTTTAAAGCAAATAAATCGGCATGCTTGACTCCGCGGCCGCCTTTGCTATATTCATTTTATGATATTCCGGTTGATGCAGCTGGTCATCGCACTATGGGATAGAACTTAATTTTTTTGGTCAAAATTCTGAAACTTAACAATCTAACTTAAAATGGGGTGCTTTTTTACTGGAAAAATATTATAAATTATTACAAATGCTTTTTAGAAACCTAAAACTTATTATATGTTATTATAAATTTACACACCCCTTAACATTATTATTTTTTATTCTACAAAATAAACTAAAATGTCAGCTTGTTTGGTTAATTCGATAGTATTCTAATCAGTAATCCGATGATTATTATCTCATATGATATACGGGGTACGACAATAGGTATGATTTTTTAAATGCATGGAATACTCTGAATATTATATCACCACCAAAAAATACTACATTTGATGTGTCTATCTCAATAAGTTTTGGAAATATGACTATCCAAATCTGAAAAATAATTTTAAATTATTCTTAAAAGCGTAATAGAGATACATCTTTCCAACTTTTTTATTTTTTAACGTATAAAATAAATAAAAAACACTGTTTGTTGGGTAGATTCTGTAGAATCCATATCTTTCATCAAAATGCTTTTATCTTTTAGGATATACTTTGTAGGACAAAACATATTAACTTTTAAAATGGAAAACCTTGTAAATTATAAAAAATCTTGTATCTGTCCTTACTTACTCTTTTACTTTTTTAATAAACAAGGCTAATAATAAACTAAGTAGATTAAATGTTGTATATTTATGTTAACTTAAAATACATTTTCAAGTTTCTTATTACCCCAATAGAAGTCGTCATATCCTTTATAATTTGCGTACATGTAGTTTGAAGTATCTACTTTGAAATACACAGCATGAGCCATTAAATTTCAAAGTTGCTTTTTGGCCAAAATAATGGATTTCTATCCCATAGTATATCGGCGCGTCGCTGCAAAGGATAGCGGCGCCTTTGTATAAAATAGTCCGATTGCAAGCGGCGTTTTTTATGTTTTTTTGTATTATTTTTAAAGGGTACCCAATTTGCGCTTTTAAACTAAACATATAAATAGATTTGCCTAACAGTTTTTAAAGTTAATTTATGAGTCCAGTGGCAGTAAGGAATGCAATAATGTTTTTATAGTCACAATCTTTTCCAAGAGCGTTTACAATGTCTGGGGGTACCTGGCACATCTGTCTTTCTGCACTATAACGGGGGCAGTCTATAAGTATATGTTGTATGCTTAACGGGACTTTGCACTGATCGCACTGGGGTTGATCTGATCGGGATATAAGATAACTGTGTGTTTTGATATAGCGTTTTGTATATAAAATTCTTTTTGTCTAGTTTGTATTAAAAAGGTCAAATATTTACATGAGGGCAGGCAAATAAAAACCACTATTGTATTTATCCCAATATACGACTCCAATTTGTTTTTCGAAAGGGTGCTATTAACTAAACTATTTACATAAATCTAATAAAAATATAATAAAAATAATGTATTAGTGGTTCTTTATTACAAATTTGACAAAAACAAATTTTACATAAAAAACCATATCAGATTTAACTATTTTGCCATGTATCCAAAATGGCTTTTATTTTCTAAAACCTAAAAACCGTCCGTTGTACGAAAAAATCAATAAATT
Source organism: Listronotus bonariensis (assembly GCA_014170235.1). Taxonomy (NCBI): domain Eukaryota; kingdom Metazoa; phylum Arthropoda; class Insecta; order Coleoptera; family Curculionidae; genus Listronotus; species Listronotus bonariensis. The sequence continues at coordinate 133,922 of JACEGR010001629.1, read as the reverse complement.
TATTAAGTTAATTGGCATTTAAAATAATATTGATTTGAAGAAAAAGCAGTTAAAGACTTTTTTTTTCTTAAAATTCAATACAAATTATGTTTGAACGCCAGTGGGAAAAAATTTTTTCAGCAAAAATTTAATTTATTGGTAAATAAGGTGTACCAAATTTTGTGAAAATATCTGGCGTGGTAGGTATGATAAAAGAGATTTTTAATCATACCTACATTTTAAACTTCACCACCCCAAATCTCCAAAACAAAGCATTTTCGAACATTATTTTATTTTTTTATATTAATTTTCTTGCGTTTTATACAGTGTTAAAAGGAAATAAAAAGAATCAACTAAAAGGTAACCGTGTATAATGTATTATATTTTATAAGCAATGTTTATCGAACTATGCTTTTAAATTAAAAAGTAATAATTTTAGACTAAAAGCAAAGGTTAAACCCCAAATGCTAAAAGTACAAAATTTCTAATGGTGAATAAATATTTAATCCACAAGTTTAAATAAATAATAATGCTAAATGCCCAATGCGGAAACTTTACCTAAAAGCACTAATTAACAGAAAACTAAACCGCAGTGCTAGCTTAATGTATAATCTAATGAAATAAACATTAGTTGTAAAATATGCTTAGATTAAGACCTTTTTGCTGTAAAGCTGAATATATTGGACTATCTCCATTTCTGTGGTTTGAAGTAAAACTTTTCCTAACGTGGATTTTATAAACGTCTAGCTATGATAAAACTGAAGTTAAAATCTAAACCTGCATCTAGGCCTGCAACCATTCGCCAAACATTCGTCCAAACAAAGCAACTTGTTTGCGCGCTTCTTTAAGGCAAAAAAAGACCGACAAGCTCTGAATCACCGGCGAATCATTCGCCAAGCCCTTGAAACGACGTAAGTGGGGTATGCGACATGGAGCGACACAACAAATTGTTGCAAGTCTGGACGCGGCTTAGTGCACAGCTTTGTGGATTAGAGCGAATCTCGAGCTGCGACACTTATCTGGTTCGGCGTTCGTTCGAAGTCCAGATATGTACGGTTGCAGAGTCGTAAGGCTACTTCAATACCACTTCAACGAAAGATTGCAATATGAAAAGTGTTTACAGAAAAAAATACAAGTTTTCATGGGTTAAAAGTCGGTTATCACCCGTCGTCACCGAAGGTAGACGCGATTGCGCCAAAGGACTAACGGGCAGAATTTATCCACGCTCCGACGGTAAGCCAGTGATCATCAAGATATACTTTATCTAAAATTCAATCCGTTGCACGTCATCTAATCTTCAAGTTACTAAATTTCATACCATTTAAACAAAAATATGAACACTAATTGATATTAAAGCTATTCGTTCACATTTTTATTAAATTTGATTCTGTTATTTCTTTTTAGCTAAATAAATTAGAAAAGAAATAAATATGTATAATAGCTATGCTATATCATTACATGAATATCCATCATATAAGTGCATTTTAGCCTATCATGTTGGTTATTCTAATACCTATTCATGCAATGGTGTCACATTGACACTGCTTTTTGACGTTGATATAAACGACTTCATTGTTTCTTTATTCATCAGTTTCTTAATTCTGTGGCTTATTTTCCGGTTTTTTCAACGTATTTATCGTTATTACCAGTTTCGAACCTTTTCAAGTGTTCAAATTTTATGTCCGTAGTGCTTTAAGTCTGCTCTTTTAAGAACAAACATAGATAAAAATGCCGAAGCAGTTGAACAGTACATGCAACGAGCTTTTGCTTCTTTAATAGGCTATTTTAAGCAAGAATGCAAAAATAATGGACTTTTGTTGCCTGTAGCTGCAGTAAGAGAAGTTAGTTTCAATGAATTCCAGGTAATAGGTATTCAGTGCTTATGTGGATAAATTCATGTTTATTTATTGAATTTGTAATACCGGGATTTTTTAAAATAAAATTATTTTTTCTAATTTTTTCTTTTTTGTGTTACTACTTCAATTTTGTTATGAAAGTTATAACATTAACTAAAATCAACCAATTCTTTAACCGAAAAATGCTTTGCTTTTTTTCAATAAAACTCGGATTCTAATGACAACTTGGCAAAAGGCCAAATTAGCAGGTTAGTGACGTGCAACGGATTTAGTTTTAGATAAAGTATAGATCGCTCTAAAAACAACACCTCTATGTCATCGTTCGATATTTGTTCGCTATTTATTCAGTACCAGCCTACTTCAAGTTAGGTGGCGTAGTTATTTATTATATTATTAAAAATAAAAATAGTTGTGGGGCAATAAACACTGATCTGTTTGTTGAAATAAACACCGATTTTGTTTGAGACATGTTCACTGTTTAAAAAAGTGCATATAATGTTTTGGTCTTTATCAGTGTTTACTGTTATAGATCACACACCTTCCCTTATCACGTTTTACCTGAATGACCAGTTCATGTTAGATAGTTTGAAGTTGTCAGTTTTAGAATTTAAAAGTTGTCATGATATTTTCCAATTTACAGAATTAAAAATAAATGTAATTTATATTGTTGTAGTTTAATTTAGAACCACAACAATTTGGCGCAGTCGTTATGAATTCGGAACAAATGGCCGAAAATTTGAACAACTTCATGAAAGCACAGCAAGAAATCCTAAAAAGTCAACAAGAAATGTTTTCAAATTTTGCAAAATATTTTGGAACACATAGCACAAACTCAAATCAAAACAATGAAGAATTTCGGATGGATATTTTGGGAAACAGCATAAAAGAATTTCATTATGATCCAGAAAATGGAGACACATTCGAAGCATGGTATAAAAGGTATGAAAGCCTTTTTATGGAAGATGCAAAAAGCATTTCAGATTCCGCAAAAGTCAGGCTTTTACTTAGAAAATTGGACACTGGATGCCATGAAAAATATACAAATTTTATATTACCTAAGGAAAGTAAAGAATTTAGTTTTGATGAAACAAAAATAAAATTAACAAATATGTTTGGTAAGAAACAATCAATTTTTCATTTAAGATATCAATGTATGCAGTTAACTAAAAATGAATCTGAAGATTTTGTTACCTTTGCAGCAAAAGTAAACAAACTCTGTGAAGAATTTAAAATCAACCAAATATCTTCGGATGAGTTTAAATGCCTTATTTTTACTTGCGGTTTAAAATGTAGCGAAGATTATGATATACGTACAAAAATTTTATCTAAACTAGATTCCAATACTACTGAATCACAAACGTTGGAAAAACTTGTAGCGGAGTGCAACAGATTTCTGAATTTAAAGCATGACTCAAACATGATAGAAAATAACAACAAACATGACAGTATCAACAAAATATCAACACACAAAAATAACCAATATGACAATAGAATCTCAAAACGTCAAAACAGTAATCATGTCAACTTCAGATTTGAAAATAAGCACACTGATCAACAAGGACACTCGTTTATAAATACAAAAAAATGTTCAAAAATTTCAAAATCTGCATGCTGGTATTGCGGTGATTTCCACTACGCAAAGTTTTGCCCTTTTAAAGAACTTGTATGTGAAAAATGTGGTGAAAAAGGTCATAAATTCGGGTATTGTGAACCCAGCAACAGAAAAAAATATAACCAAAGAAATGAAAGATCTCAAGCCATTTATGACGTAAATCAAATTGGTTCACATCCTGAAAGAAAATATTTAAAAGTTAAGATTAATCATATTCCTGTTAAACTACAAATTGATACAGCTTCAGATATCACAGTCATTTCCAAAAATACTTGGTCAAAAATTGGAAAACCAGTATGTCAAACAACCAATCATGCAGCCAAGAGTGCCTCAGGTGATAAACTAAGTTTGGAATCGGAATTTTACTGCACAATGGTTTTTAATCAGAAAAAGTGTTTAATCCAAATGACTTACCACAAAACACGATTTCACCTCAAGACGATGAGTCAGATTTTGAAGATATCTTTACATCATGCTGATGATGATGATGAAAAATTTCCAGAAATAAATAATGCTGAAGAAGGCTCAGTAAGTTGTTCAGAAAAACCTATGCACATTGAAGAATCCGTTATAATCGACACTAGTTTTGAGCCATCACGACCAACCAGAGTACGAAAAAACCCTCGTATTTAGTGGACTATGTTTAAAAAAGAAAGGGAGAAATGTTATAGATCACACACCTTCCCTTATCACGTTTTACCTGAATGACCAGTTCATGTTAGATAGTTTGAAGTTGTCAGTTTTAGAATTTAAAAGTTGTCATGATATTTTCCAATTTACAGAATTAAAAATAAATGTAATTTATATTGTTGTAGTTTAATTTAGAACCACAACATTTACCTCCTTCAGTCTCCCTAACGGTTATTTTTTAGCTCTTTGGGACAAGTACCATAAGGGTGCTTTTAATACGTCTCTGTAATTAATTGGCGACACGGTACCGTTGCCATGAAAATAATGCCGTCGCTAAGGGTGGGAGGAGCTTGGAGCTTGATAGTCATTACGAATATGACGTTGCGGTGTTGTTTTTACATTGTTTGTTTAAACTCTTTTTGGCCATGGCTTATAAATACGCATGCTCATAAACGCATAGATTTGTTGACTGTGTGATGCGTTTTCGAGTTACAAGCCGTGAAAGTTCAATTTTATTTTGTTTTTTTCGCTATATTGCAATTATTTTTTAACCAATCCAGTTGATATTTGGCACACAAATCGAGCTTTGCAGATTCTAAAATTTTAAGACCAAAGTACTTTTTTAAATACCGCCAGAGGGCACTTTACTTAAAACTTAAAATTTATTTTAATGTTTGGCCCGCAACATGTTAAAGGTTGCCCATACCTGCGCTAAATAAAAAAAAACTTTTTATATTTTATTACCATATGTTATTATATGACATTTTTTATTTTATTTTTATTATTTTTAACTTTACTTATAGAAAGTTTCATTATTTTTTTAGGTCGGTTGATTTTTTTAACTTTATTACTAATTATGATATTTAACAGGGTGTCTACGTAAGTTGGCGTCATATAGGAAAGTTTTTATTAATAATCTTACAAAAAAAAGTTTTTCTCTATAAAAAGTTCTGCATGGTCCAAAACCTAAAAGCAACCATTAGATTTTCATCTACGAGGTTTGGCCAAAAATGTAATTTTTGCTTAAGAGTAAAGTACCATTTATTTTGCTAATATCAAAAATTATTTAAAAAAGATGCTTAGAATTTAAAAATAATTTTAAATATGCAATGTTGTTTATATGCAAAAAAATATATTTATTTTTAATATTTTTTTCTGCTATAATGTTGTGAATTTAGGTGTGTACATTAGTGCACTACATTTCATTACTATAAATATTATAGGAAAGTTTTAAATAAACTATTAAAATTAATTGTTTATTAAAATAAGAAAAATGTACAATACACTAATGTACAAACTTAAATTTTCTCGACTTCCGCAGAAAAAAATTAAAAAAAAATTAGAAATGTACAAACTTGCATATTTAGAAGTAATTTTTAATTGTTAACATTTTTTCTTTATGACAGTTTTTATTATTAGCAAAATGCAGATACTTTAATCTTGAGCAAAATTACATTTTGGCCAAACCTCGTAGATGACTGACACAATTTGATACCTAATGATTGTATTTTAGGTTTTGGTCCACGTAAAACTTTTATAAAGAATAGCTTTTTTCGTAAACTATATATATAATATAATAAAAAAGTTTCCTATATGACGCCAACTTATGTAGACACACCGTATGTATGGTAATTGTTGGTAAAAATTCTAAGTAGTTTTTGTGTTACTTTTATCAGGAAAAAAATTAAAAGAAATGTCTTTTTAATTCATAAAGCAATAATCCATTTTCCCGAGAACGCTTCGACAGGCATATCCACCCTTGAACGTTTTTTTGTCAGATAGATCCTTCGCTCAAACCAAGCGAATAGTGGAAACAATAAATTTTTGCCTTATATTGGGATAAGAAAGTTTTTATTATACATTATATTAAATCTTATTTGGGTAAATTTAAATATGTAATAAAAAAGGGCCATTTAACAAATAATGTAAAATAATTAAAGTAGATATTTTTGTAAAATACAGGATGATTTAAAAATTGATCACTGAAACTTAAGGGGTGATTCTACTTGAATAAAAAATAAGGGTAGAGCTTTATATATATTTTTTTTCAAAATATCATTCGTTTTCGAGTTACAAGCCGTCAAAATTCAATTTTCATTTTGGTTTTTTCGCCATATTGCGATAGGACATATGTTTATATAAAGTTTTTTTCTTATTTTTTTGTTGTAGAATCGTTTGGTTAAGTTTGTTGGTTGAGTTACTGGACACCCTGTATGTATGTAGGTAATTTGATTGAAATTGATGAAAACATTGATGTCTATTGGTGCCTAAACGGTGAGGTTTATCGACTTTAATAAAGAATACCCTATTTTTTAAGTTTTTGATTGTCTATAAAATGGCGCCCCCAGCTTTGCGATATCTGTCAAAGTAAAAAGTTATGATGTAAATAAATTTTAAGTTTTAGGTAAAGTGCCCTCTGGCGGTATTTTAAAAAGTACTTTTGTCTTAAAATTTTAGAATCTGCACAGCTCGATTTGTGTACCAAATATCAACTGGATTGTTTAAAAAACTAAAACAAAAAATTGAACTTTGACGGCTTGAAACTCGAAAACGAATGACATTTTGAAAAAAATATATAAAGCTCTACCCTTATTTTGTCAAGTAGAATTACCCCTTAAGTTTCGTGATCTATTTTTGAATCACCCTCTATATAGGGTGTTACAAATTCGATTTATTAGCATTGCCATCTCGGTAATTATAAGAGATAGAGAGTTGGTTAAATTAAGGCAAAGTTGCCCATCCTAATGCTGACTGGGCGAAGAGAATTTTAAAAATTCCGTTTACTTCCGGAGACATTCGGAAAAAGCCGAAAAACTCAATTATCCATTTATTTTATTTTTTTGGGACCTGTTATTGATTATTTTGAAAAGCCAATAGCACTTTTTTAAGATACTTTCTTAAGCTGCTTTTCTAAAATATATTGTTATTTTTCCGATAAGAAGTTTCGTTTTGTAACTACGATCATCAGCTTTATTTTTTAAACACGGACCAGAAAATTTTACTGTTAACAAGGGATGTACACAGTGTTGCTTTGTGTTTTTGCCCTTTCCCTGATTTCTTGTTTGGTACAATAGCGCAAGAAGGTGAAGTTTGTTGAGAGCACTAGCGTAGATCATTTTTTACCACCGATAAAAATATATTAAATTGATACTGGCAGCGATACGCCGGTATGTGTAAAAACAATGTTATAGGGTACCGGAACCGTCACCGGCGCGGCGTCGACACTGCCAGTGTGTTTGTGTGTTTGTCTGTGTGTGAGAAAACACCCTTACTCTTACTTCCTTTTTGTCCCACAAGATATTTTTAAAGGTTCAAAAGTATAAATTAGGTTATTCTTTTAAACTTTTAGAAAGTCGTTCATTTCATTACGTTCATGGTTGTAAAAATAATTGTATTTGTATTAGAAACTAAAACAAAAAATAAATACATAGGAAAAATTATTACTCTGGTCTAAAAATTTTTTTTGCTTCTTTGAATTAGTACACATGATTTTTTTAGATTTGATCCTTTTGAATAAGGATATCTAATCAAAAAATATGTCTTTAAATTAAAATCTTAAATTTAATAACTAAAAAATTAAAAATATAGTTTGTGCCAAGCCCAGAAATAAAATAAATAATCAATAAGCTTGCTAATAGTTGCATTTTACTTCGAAGTTTTCTTTCTTGTTATATTTTTTTAAGGTTTTTTACGGCAAATCTACCATTTCTTGTTTTATCGCTCCTCTATTATGCAATATGTCTTAATTAAACCTTTAACCATGTTTATTTAATACTGCATCAAGATTACCAGCAAAGCAAGAAAAAGTTTGAAAAATGCCTTTTAAGGGACACGTTATTTTATTTTAGAGTATTATTAGAAACTCAAAGATTTTGAATAATTTGTAGGAATTTTTTATGTTTTTATTTTATAAAAAAATGTGATACCCTTCTAGAAAACTATTTTATGGTGTTTTTTAAAGTAAACCAACTCAATTTAAAAATTAATGCTCTTTATGAGCTTTTGAATTTACGACCCTACTGATGATAGAATTTTTTTATTTTTTGCACCACTGACTTGAGGATATTTTAAGTTATTGAAGTACTTTAAACCATCACCATTTTTATTTATGCCCTTTTTAACAAATTTTATTAGACCTGGCCTAATAGGGAGTAAAAATTTTCTTTACTTAGAATCAATGATTAACCACTCCAACTTTATATTCTAGAGGTTTCCTTTATTTTTCCTTGTATTTTAATTTAACAAATGCTATTGTTTTAATCTAGATCCCAGAAGTTAAGCCATCAATTTAAAGAGTTTTAATTATCAAACAAGATCATTTTAATTAAATTGAGTCAGAAAATAGGAAATTGTTGTTAAGCTAGTTGTACATGAAAATGAATAGGAGTGGTTATTTGATTGGTGCTTTTGGATTTTGTAAAAACACCCTAGGTCGGTTAATTTATTTCGATTTCTATTACTGTAAACTGTTTTTGTGTCTACAAGTTCGATCTGTACAGAAAAAAATTGTATTTATGCAAGAACCTCACACAAAAATCCAAAATGTCAAACTGAGAGTTGGGCGCCATTTTAAAAACAATTTAAAAATTAACTGGAAGTTGGAACATTATTTTAAAACTCCTGACGAGTAATTTTTAACCCTAGATTATAAAGTCAATACCTTCACCTACTAGTTTAAAATTACATGAATATCTGATTTTGATGGCCATATTTACAAAACCAATAAAATTAGATATACCTAATGTGGTATTTTCTTAAAGGTCTTTAGATATCTTTTTAATGATGATATAAAATACAGGGTGCGTCATTAAAAAAATCTATACTTTTTGTCTAACGCTGTATATTATCAAGAATATTACTATTAAATAAATCCTAAATAGAGCTTTAAGAAAATACCACATGTGCATCTAACCTTATTAGATTTGGAAATATGTCCATTCAAATAAGATATTCAGGTAATTTTCAAAGTACAACCATTTTGTAGTAGGTGAAAGTATTGACTTTATATTCTGGGGTTATAAAGTACTAGTCAGGGGCTTTAAAATGATGTGCCACAAGCCTCCTTTTTTTCATTTAATTTTGTTTTCCAAAATGGCGCCCAGCTTTCAGTTTGACATTAATATCTGTCATTTCTTGCCTAAAATTTGGTTTAGGTTGTCTTGCTAAAGTCCTAAAATTTTCATGAAAAAGTCCAAATAATTCAAAAGTAAGGAGGGGGTCCTGAATTTAGACAAGCACTGTATAATTGGAATCCTTATTGCTTCATATTTATCGCATTTTTTTTAAAGAAGGATTTTGTTGCGGACCAGTGTTATCAAAATAAGTGCAACATTTTTTTTTACTTAATTTCTTACCATTCTGCCTTCTTACAGGAACCTTACCTGAAAAAAAAAGAAACTTTAAAGTAAATGAAAATAACAATTCACCTTATAGAACAAAATTATATACACATTATACACCCAAATAAGAAGCGACCCGCACCCATCTGTTTACCTGACAGAAGCTGTTTTACATTAAAAGGTTTTGTTACAAGGGTGCCAAAAAATATGGTCAATATTTGAATTCAAAAATTTTTTTGACACACCCTGTATAATGGCAAGCCTCTATTTTTTTAAAACATTCCAAGGCTATTTAATAAAATATGTATGTTTTAATAATACAGAATGTAACTAAAAATTGTAATACTTATTTGAAATTTAAAATTTAAACAATTTTTCATAGCTTTATTTATGAAATTGGAGAGAAGTGATAAATTGAACACTGGTTATATTTATTAAAAATTAATAAATTTAAAGTAAAGTTGACTAAGAAACATTCTTAAAAATTGTTACTGATACCACTTAAATACTCATTATTAAGAAACAAAATTATGAGTATTTAACTATGTAGGTTACTCAGTAAATTTTAATTCTTTAATAACTTTTGTGTCCAAGTTTAGTTTTTTATAAATGCAAAAATGTATTTAAGTAAGTAATATAAAAACACCCTAGATGTTATTTTCTATTCAGGCATAAAATTACAACATTTTTCGAGATAAGCCATTATAACCAACATTAAATCTAACACATTAGATGCTTTTAACAGTCAATTTTCTTATAAGTGCTTTTATGTCCATGTCGAAAAGTAAATCAAAATTTTTCGAATTACTCGTCGGATTTTAAATAGTTCCAAAAAGGAAAGTTTTTTGACCAAATCTGCTATACCTATTTTGTCACAATCTGTGTACCATTTTTGTAAGTTTGTACTTCTTATATTTATAATCACCATTATTCTTCTCCATTTTTCTTATCCCGTTTAAATAATTTGACAAGGGCTGCACCAAACCTTGTGATTGCGTTAAGGGTTTTGCCTTTTACAGCAAGCACTGGTAAACTAAAAATTAAAAGTTTATTATTTTTATTTTAGAAATCATTTACTCCTTGCCTTTAGTAAGTAGAGAAGGAGATTTAGTTTTGATAAACAGTTAAAGTTTTAGGGTAAAAAATAATTTAGAACCAGAAAACTAAAGTATTTTTAGAAAACAACCTTACTCCATACGTCAAATATTTATTTATTGTTGACATTTATCGACATTTTTGAAGGTCGATGTTCAATTATAAATACAGCGTATAAAAACTAAACTGTCTCAAATAAAAATAAAATTTTAAAAATATTCTACCATAGGTTTTTAATTGATATTGGTAAAATTGCTTTTAAAGACATCGATGTTTGTTTTCAACGTTAACATCAATGGTCAACATCGATTTTGCGTGGTTATCTCAGCACTACTTCTACTTCCCCGCTATGGTCTAATCATTTATGTATTAAGGATAAACATGAAAGAATTGCTATCTTTATTGGATACATGCAAATAAGCAATATTGTTTCGACAAGAAAATTGGGAATGTCTCTGTCTAGCACATTTTATTTTATTTACAAACTGTTGTTGTTTCTTTCTGGATTTAGATAATATTTATATTTCATCCCATAACGTATAAATCTGACTACATATTCCTAATGAACTTCAAATCACCTCATATCCATTTTTCACATTTTCCATTATCCCAAGAATAATTTTTCCATTTTCCACGCCTCTGAACTCGAGATATCTCCAAATCGTCTGTAGTCAGGCCATATATTATTTCACGAGCCAAAATCAAATAGAACCACTGAAAAGAATGGAATTTATGATAATAAGAAAATTTTAGCGTTTAAAGTTTTTGATTTGAGCATAAATCATTGATAAGTCAATAAGTGTAGAATTTAAAGCAGCAAGAAACAATATTTGCATAAAAATAAAGAAAAGCTCTATTGGTTATAAATAAGAAGCAAAAATGCTAAAACCGATAAATTTACTTTTAATAATTTTTAAGCTAAGTATACATAATAGCTATTTATGTATCAAGGGTGTTACTAGGACTATAATGCCCTGACAGATTTCGACCTGATGGGCATTATAGTCCAGTAAAGACCGTGGTGCATACAATGCTTTATGTTTTATCCAAAAAAGAGTTTTTCAATGACTAATTACATTATTTATTCGCAATATAAAAATAAGTTGCACCTGTACCTGTATACGTAAGTAGATAATGACTGGTGTTAAGTTTGACTTTGATGTTTCTATCAGTTAGTCAGTTGGCATTTTTTATTTAACGATTTGCTTAAAATGGCAGAAATTCCACAAAATATAAGAGAAAAGGCCATAAAAGCGACCGAAAATCTTTTGCCAGTTAAATCAAGGCAACAGTATGATCGGGAGTATGGCATATTTGGTATTTGGAAAGATGCGAACGCAATTCTTCAAATAACCGAAACCGTTTTAATGGCATATTTTCAGGAACTGGTAAGTTATTGATTTTATTTTAATACATATGTTTAACAATATTATTTTTAGTCGGAAAATACAGTTCGAACTCTCTCTGGACCAAGTATTCCACCCTAAGGTCTACGTTGATGGTCTATGAAAATATAGACATTTCGCAATACCATCGTCTCATATCTTTTTTAAAAGTTAAGTCGAAAGGATACGTCGCGAAGAAGTCTAAAGTTTTGGAAGGAGAACAAATATTAAAATTTATTAGGAAGGCTCCTGATGATATCTACTTGGTACACAAAGTCATATTGTTAATGGGTGTTTTTGGAGGTTTAGGACGAGATGAGTTGGTCAAAATGACTATTAATGACATTGAAGATAGAGGAACAGTCTTGGTTATTGGTTAAGGTACCAGAAACTAAACTTTAACTTCAAAAAGTTTTACTATCATTGAAGAAGATTTAGGCGCTTTAAATTTAATAAAAAAGTACACAATATTAAGACCAGCTGAAATAAAGGAGCGAAGATTCTTTCTTACCTATAGAAAGGGTCGATGTACAGTACAACCCATTGGAAAAAATACCATAGGAAGCGTCTCAACATTGACCGCAATATTTTTAAAATTGGATAATGCCGAAGCTTACACCGGCCAATGTTTGCGTCGCACATCGTCAACTTTACTTGTTGAGGCAGGTGCTTCGTTTAAAATGCTAAACAACATGGGAAATGGAAAAGCTCTTCAGTAGCTGAAGGATATATAGAAGAAAGTATTTCATCCAAAAACAAAGTAGCCAAAATGATTGCCAATTCAGTTAATTCCGAGGTTAATTCCGTATCGACTATTGAAAATTCTTTAATGGACTATTCTTCCATACAAAATACCGTTAGTGCTACCACCGCTGCTACCATCACAAAAAACACCGACCATTCTATAGTGGGATCAGCTACATTTTCCGGGACATTTCAAAATTGTAATTTTTATTGTGGAAATAAAGTTTAATTTTTAGTATTGTTTAAAGAAAAATTATTTTTGTATAAACTGGATCTTTATTGTGAGAGAAATAAAATTGGATAAGCAATAAAATTTCCATATTAGCGCATTAGGCATTATAAGCGGGCATTATCATAATGCCCGCTTATAATGGCCTAGGTGTGATAGCAGGTATTATTGCTACCATAACATATTCCGTTTCTAAGGTATTACGTATCAATAATACATGGGTAAAACATAAATTCTTATAAATTTTGGCACGATTTTTTTAAAGGAAAAGCGATATTAACGATGAACGTATTAAATTCCTATTGAGAATTCAAATTAGGAGACACAATGTTGCAACACTGGCAATTAGCTGATAAAAATAGGTATCTAAATTAAAAATGTCGAAATATATTTACCATATTTGCAGAACTATACGATTTTAGGTTTGCAAAATTACTTTTAAAAATAAGGCATTAAATTAAAGACAAAGTATTAGGCATCATTGTCTGAAAATCTAAATGAAACAAAAAGTAGTTACCAGCTAATGTTCCGCGTAACTTTATATAAAACAACAAAACGTAAGTTCTTGAATATTTACACTTAACCTGTAGACATACTAGATCCGACTTTGCCCGTTTTGCTTGATGGCAGAATTTTTAACGGAATCCATGATGACAATCACCAAAACACTTGGCACAAATTGTAGACTAAATTTCATCCCCCTTCTAACTTCCGAACCGTTCGGTTTATTTTAATGAAATTTAGAACAATAATATACAACTAACGTCTGCACTTTTGACATATCAGTGACAGCTCTAAATGTCAAGGTCACAGCTGGGCGTGAACGCAACTGCTACCGCCAGCCAGACAGCCGAGGATCTACCCGAAAGAGGAGGGAAAACAACATATCAAAAAATAAGCCAACCTAAAATTCTTGTTTTCCCGACTTTGCTATCTCCCTGAATAATACTTGGAGATAATATAAAAATCTAAGTGCTGATTTAAAAAAATATATATAAGGGGTGTAAATTAATAGCTTAAACCTCGAAACAGGTAGGGTAGACTGGGTACGATTGTGACGATTAGCGAAACTATAAGGAATACGGGGAAGGCGTAAAGGGGAGAGATGAGTGTCATAAGGGCGTAAAGGGGTTTAACAGTATTGCATCTAAAAACGCGCGACGTGACATTAGCAAAGGCATTTATTACTCTTTAACGGTCAAAAGTAAGTATTTTTATTCAAAGTCTTTTAGTGATTATTGGAATATGTGTACAGATACAATCATAAATGTTTTTTAAATATTAGTTAAATATTATTGATTACAAAGCAGTGCTTACTTTGTACGTGCGTTATTTTATATTACCATAATAATTATTTTTTTGCAAAAAAATGCATTGGGTACGGTTGTGACATTTTTTTGGGGTACGGTTGTGACACTTTTTAAAATATTTTCTTTGCTTTAAGATGCCAGGAAAACGCGTAAGAATGGCAGAAAAAGCTTAATGTAAAATAGGAAAATATGAAGAAGTTTATACAGAAGTGAAACAAGGAACATTATTACGAAGAGTTGCAGAAATGCAAGAAGTTAATCGTATATCTTTGTTGCGGTATATTCGGCTCGACCAATAAATGTACCTTCTAATTTATACACTTTGTATGTGTCCCAAATCCGAGCAACTTAGAAATATTGTTGTGGCGTCCCCCTTAACCCTCAACATTCTTGATTTCATTCAAAAAGGAGCCGTTCGCCTTAATAATTACTCTTGACTTACAGAAAGGCTTTCTTCTCTCGCCCCATCGTGGGGCTGTGGGGAATTTTTATAGGTACTTTAATGGATTCTGCTCTGAGGAATTGTTTAGTATAGGTAATTTCTTAACTTGCGGCGCGGTCCCCAACAAAAAGCTCGTGTGTCTGAATTCTGTGAATAAATGTAGACAAGGGAAGTCCGAAACTTTTCCATTATAATTAAAGAAAAACCTTGTGGTTCTGCACGTATGCATAGAGATACGTACAGAGGTACGGTTCAACTAAACAGGCCCTAAACTTTCAACTTTATTCGGTCTTTTAATCCTAGAGTTTCTACAATGCGGAACCTACTTCCCGCGGGGATCTTTTCTTTTCATTTCTCCCCCAATCTTTAAGTATTTAAGTCACGTGTCAACAAACTTTTTCTTACCTCGTTTTAGACACTCACGGTACGTTAGTATTTAGGCTTTTAGCCTTCGTGAATTGTCCAAAGATAAAGAAAGAAATTTTCCAAAAATAAAAAAAAGAGAAAACGGAAGACATCACCACCGTCATAAGATGAAGAAGAGTTTTTTTTTTCTGGTGTGTATTGGATATTCCGATAATAGGCCTAGCGAAAAATGGATAAAGTTCCAAGGAAAATGATCTTTCATGCATAAAAGTGATCGAAGACCATTCAGTGTGTATTTTTGAATCTGTCACTACAACCGCCCCTGGGGTGTGGTCGGTTGTGACACTTTCTCCTTTTTCTCTAACCCGCTGTAAGTTAACCATACTACTTGGAAATATATTTTTTGAATTTATACGTGGGCAAATGTACTTTTTATAAAATAAAACTTATTTTGTGCAGCTTACTGCCACACTAACAAAATTATTGGTCGTCAAATGAAAATTGTCACAACCGTACCCAATCTCCCCTACTACTTGCTTATAGTTTAAGCTACATATATTTTGTTATAAAAAGTAATTTAAAACTTGCAAAAGAAAGTAAACTATCCTAAATCATTACATCTAATATCAAATTTCGTAACATCATAAGCCTTTACCAAACAGTATTATTATAAGATACGATGTAGATCTTTTATGTAAAAACATTATGCCACGACAACATATTCAAATTATGGTTGTGGTGCCAGGTGTGCTGACGGGCCTTTTAAAGGATGTTGTTAACGTTTAGTCGTAAAAGTGTTTATTTAGGGCCCAATTCCCCACTTTACCGACAACATTTGTTCTTATTACTTGAAGTATAATCAGGTTAAATAAAGGGGGATAACTTGCAGTGGCGACGCCAGCTTTTTGGTTTTGGGATGGCCAGGGGGAAGCGAACATTTTAAGGGATGACCAAGATAATTTTTGAAGGTATTAAATTTTAGGGATAAAAAAAGGTCGTTACAGCAAAAACTTATTTTGTGTCTCCAAAGAATTTTGAGGAGCAAAAAACACACCCAAAATTTCTTGGTCCACTAACTATTTTACCCTCTACTGATGTCTTTTACATTTACTGTGGTCCATTTTTCAGGGGTGGCCAAATGTATTTTAGGGATTTTCTTGGCCTCTCGTGCCTCCCCCTAACTTTGCCACTGATAACTTGTGAACTGATATTTTAAAAGAGAATAATACAGAGAACTGTGGCAAAAGTGTTTTGATAAAAAAAAGTAAAAATATGCAGGGCGTGTCTAGAGAGGCTTTATATTCTAGCGCTGTAATATACTCGTCAGGAGCTTCAAAAAGGTGTGCCACAAGACCTCCCTTTTCATTAAATTTTGTTTTTTAAAATAGCGCCCATCTCTCAGATTGATCTTTATGCCTGTAATTTTTTTCTTACAATGTGGTTTATGTTATCTAACACATACCGGGTGTTTATGTTAAAACTAACTACTTAAGTTATCTTTAAAAAGAGACAAATTTGAGAAAATTGCTGAAACACGTCAAGATATCTATTGAGGGAGAACGTTTTTTACAAAAAATTGGACGACGCCCCTTCAACCACTTTAATCCCCAGGATTACCTCCTCAAAATTCTTAAATGAAAAGGGGGGTCGAGTAATACATCTTTTTAAAGCTGCTAATAAGTACTTTATAACCCTAAAATAAAAAGTTAATAAATAAATTTCTCTAAAACGTCGCAACTTTTTTGTGTCACCCTGTACGTACTATTGGTTTAAATCAGTAACCCATCCTATATTTTTTTACATTAAAAAAAAACTTTGAAAATATTACTCTAAACAACCGATTTCGAGATATTTTCGTTTAAGTTGTTTCGTGCAACCAAAAATTCTATGGCAGAATATATTACGTCATTGTATACATAAAATAATATGAAAGTTGTAGTTATAGCTAAGACACTGCAATTTACAATACTATTTAGTACCAAACAACCTTACCTAAACTGGCCTAAAAACATAGGTACCAATAGACTTAGCAGCTTTTAAAAGAAAACTTAGATTTCTCTTTCAAGCCAAAAAGTATTTTTGCTTTTAATTTTTACATGCAGCGTAAATATAACTCCTTCTGGAATATTAGGTACTTTTTTAGGTATTTTACGGCTTGTGTTCTGGTTAGTTCTCGTAGGTACCTGACCGGTATCACATACAAAATAACTATATAATATTTTTCTGTGCCGGTATGATATCTCCACTTGCAGACATCAAAGAAACTCGTAGGGTTACCCGTATGCATTCCTATACGGTTCGGCTTCACAGACCCCAAACTTCTTACTTTGTTCGTTATTTTATCCCTAGGATTTTAAGAATGTAAAACCTGTTGTCAGCAAAGGTATTTTCTTTCAATGATATCATCTTTAATTGTTTAAAACCCCTCTTAACAAACTTCCTTTTACTCGAATAAGATACCCACGGTTTGTAATTAGGCTTTAAGCCCTCAGGATTGTTTAAATATATAAAAATATAGTTTGTTGTCACCCAGTATACTAAATTTTTATCTTTATCTCTGACATTTCTATTTCCAGGGCTCTTTCATTTACTTTTTAAAACAACTACAAAATACTTCCTTTGTAAAAACATTTATTTAATTACATTTGTAACGACAGAAGCATCTGCACAAAACTGAATAAAATAACCTTAAATACGGAAGTTCATGTAAATGATAATGTAATTTACAAATTTAAGCCGCTTAACGGGACACTATCTCCGGTCCTCTGACACTAATTTTCCCAAAACCCTTTCATATATTACCCAAGCTTATCGCACATAAAGCCCTTAAGTCCACATTATCTTTTTTTTGTCACAGGCGACTCGTAGTTAAAAACAACTATTTTAATTTAAGGTAACGTATGTCCTAAAAGTTTTGGCACAAAACTCATTGTCTTTAATTTTAACAAAAACAAAATAATATCAAGTTGCCTTTGAAAACAAAAGTTTATTTACTGTCAGTTGATATTAATTTATTTTGAAGATTTTGCTTTAAGATGTCGTATAAATTAGAAATAAGAAAAAGTATCTACAAGTTAGTTGGGCGGATACCCAAAGCTGAAATCTGTCGAATATTCCAGAGTGAAAACATTTCACGCAGAACCATTTATAGAACAATAGCGAAGTGCAAGCAGAGAATACCATGTCAACCAACAAGATGAGGAACAATTAAGACGGCGAATTTACAAGAAATTAAGAGAAATTGAACTGTCCAGGACCTCATGAGAGACATTCGAAGAAATTTGAGTCTGGTAGAGCAGAATGGGCCACTCCACATAATTCGATAGTATAGTTTAGTTAAGTTTTAAGTTGTAATTTATGATAACTCGTTAGTGTTAAAATAAATTTTTTCATTAAGAAAAAACCGATAAATATTGTGTGCAAAAACTTTTAGGACATACGTTATATTTTTTTAGTTAAAAAAGCAAGAACAAAACTTTTTAATTTAATAATTGTGTGTCATCTAAAACTCACTAATATGTTTGTAGTCAGTACACCAAATGCCTAATTTATAATTTATTTACTTGACTGCATGTGCATCTGGAGAAATAGTGTCTGGTCAGTCATTTATAAAATGACTTCATGATAATAACACTTTTAAAACCTTTTTAGGCAGCTTCCTTTTGACGAGTCTAGCGGCGCTTTAACCCAGCTTGGCGTCGCAAACGCAGGTCCGTTTCTGTCTTAGTCATACAGAAAGATAATTTTATATACTAAGGTTAACTGCACACTAGCCGTTTAGGTCTTGGTACTCTCACAGTTCTACCGGTTAAGGAAAGGCAGAACTATTTGCTGCCAATTCAACCGTTGACCCTCCCGTAAATCATCCAATTCCAGCGGTTACCCCAGTTCCTCATAAAATGCCCGATATTATTTTTAAGGCAAAACTTGCACCAATTTTAACTTGGCTCTTTCTTACGACACAGATATCTTTCCGGAGAGCTGGAAAGCTGCACGTGTTCGACCTATTCCCAAGAAAGGATCTAAATCTCTTTCATCTAACTATGGACCAATTTCAATTCTCTCATTACTTTGTAAAGTAATGGAAAAATTAATTAATTAACAAATTCTTAAGTATTTAGTAAAATACAAAATTTTGCATGACAGGCAGTATGGATTTCGTCACAAAATATCTACAGCAGAAGTTCTTTCCTTCGTATCACACTGCTGGAATAAGGCTCTTGAGTTTCTAGGTGAGTCCCAGATCGTTGATATATCCAAAGCTTTTGACCAGGTCTGGCATGCCGCACTTCTTAATAAACTTCCCTTCTATGGTCTTTTAACTAAACTCTCTACTTGGCTCTCTAGTTATCTGTCTGATCGACGTATATCAGTTTTTGTGGACGGCCATTCTTCAAGCTTTTACCAAGTAAATGCTGGAGTGCCTCAGGGCTCAGTTCTGGCACCAAAATTATTTCTTCTTCACATCAACGACCCTTCCTTGCCCACAACTAATTCCATTCATAGTTTCGCCGACGATAGTACCCTCCACTCCAGTTTTCAGGTACCTAAACCCATCACTAAACCTGATTTGAAAAACAAACCCAGAGCGATGCAGATATCTCTTTCGCAGGATCTTAATTTAATATTGGATTGAAGCGCCAAAAATCTCGTCCATTTTAATGCATCCAAAGCACAATCATGTTCCTTGTCGTGAAAAGAGTCATCAAATACTCATCCAAAGCAAAGACACCTTTAATTTTGTGGGCGTCACATTTGAAAGTAATTAACTGGCATAAACACATTGTATCTATAGCCACGGCAGCTTCAAAAAGAAACTTGTGGTGCCGCGCGTATGCATCCTTATACGGTCCAACTGAACAGACCCCAAACTTCCCACTTTGTTCGTTCTTTTATCCCTAGAGTTTCTAAAATGTGGAACCTGCTGTCCGCGGAGGTCTTTTCTTTCCCCCAAATCTTCAAGTATTTAAGTCCCGTGTCAACAAACTCCCTCTTACCTCGTTTAAGATACCACGGTATGTTAGTATTTAGGCTTTTAGCCTTTGTGGTTTGTCCAAAGATAAAAAAAAGTTCAGTCAAGTCAAAATATAATATTTTTACATGTAAATTAAATAGAAGTGTTCACATTCGGCGCTAAGTCCTGTTACGCTTCCGGTCCGATCATATATTTAATCAGCATGTAAGATATTTTATTTCATATAGTCTAGCACTTACCCTGTAAGTGCACATTACGGTACCTGGTACCGTAATGTGTCGCCTAGCAACGCTGTCATGTATCATTATAAATGTCCACGTGATCATTGTTGTTAGGCCTTGATTAAATTTTTTAAATACTCATATTTTAAGCGTTTTTCATCTGATATTAGGATATATAGGAATTTCTACTTGTACTTAAATTATATTTTTTTACCAACTTAAGTAAATAAAAGTGATTAGATTACAACAAAACAGACTTCTTATTGTATTTTTTAAAGTATTTTGTTTAAGTAAAGTTGGTAATTTCTATTTTATTTAAACCTCTATCTAGCGTTACCTATTTAATGCTATTTAGGAACTTCTACTTGTAAAATATATTTTTCTACCAACTTTAGTAAATGAAAATTATCATATTACTAGAAAACAGACATATTGTAACATTTTCAAAAATATTATTTAAACAAACTGGGTCGCGTAGAAATGCAAAACAAACACTGGAAAATTTAATATTTAAAGGGGGAAAAGAAGTTATAAAAATATTAGATAAGAAGTAGTTAGTGAAGTCAAGTATAAAGTTAAAGTTTTAGTTAAGCCCCGTACGGGCTACCCCTAGTGGGGGGTATGTCCGTACTAAATTAGAGTTAGTTAATAAAATGAAAAGTTAGTTTTTTGTCTACTGGTCTCATGGTCCAAGAAGATAATTCCATATGGTACATTGGTCCAAGTGACCCTATATGTATATTTCAAAATTATACGTCACATTATCATAAAGCCTATTTTATTACTGGCCCAGGGACTATAAGTCTACCTAATACAAATTACAAATAAAAGTAAAATAAATTAAATGCCATTTTAAAATTCCCGTGCTTCGGTCGATTCTTAAATAAGATATTGCGATACGTTTTAATGTCGTGACTATGTATTCCCAGCACTGATAAAATGTATTTCTATTATAGGGATCCTGGTATAGGGGATTATACCTAGTAATTTAATGTATGTGCGCGATGTGGTGAATACACACTTGTAGTTGTTTCTATACACGACAATACTACGGCTATTGTTCGTGATATAATTGCATGAAACTTGTTTCGAAATAATAGTCCCGCAGCTGATTTATAGCTTTTAATGTAGAAAAGGTATAACACAATAAGTTTGTGTAAAGCGAATAACATATGTACATACAGTGCATTTCTTTCCCAAGCAGCAAGCTGACGTCATTATGACGTCATTTTTAAGTCATTTTTGGTCATTTTTGGTCATAGGACGTCATCAGACCAAAATTATGACGTCATTTTAATGACGTGTTCTTGACTTCGTTAAAGTGACGTCTTTTCGACGTCATTTTTTGTCATAGTAGCTCACAAAAACCTAATGACGTCATGTTTAGAAAACTCGCCAGAAAAATTTTGTGACATAATATGATTCTTGTCAGAATCCAACCGAAATATCATATAACCAAAATTATGACGTCATTTTAATGACGTGTTCTTGACGTCGTTAAAGGGACGTCTTTTCGACGTCATTTTTTGTCATAGTAGCTCATAAAAACCTAATGACGTCATGTTTTTAGAAAATTTGCCAGAAAAATGTTGTGACATTATATGATTCGTGTCAGAATCCAACCGAAATATCATATAACAGAAAAATAAGACAAAATTAAAATAGGAAAAAACTCTACCGATAGATGGCACAATGGACAATAAACTACTACGTTTATTCAACATCTTCGCTTTTTATTGCCTACACCGTACCGATGAGACCAAAATAGTTCCAGACCGGTCTGCGGTTGGTGATCTCAATTGTCTTTAAAAGAAATATCTTCGGCTAGTGTAAAAATCTGCAACTCCAGGTTAGGCAGTGTCCCGAGAGATGCGTCCTTGCAGTGCAAGGAAGTTGCAGTAAAGAGTTTTTCCCCATTTCAATTTTTAAATAAAATATCGTATCATTTAGCCTTAAAAAAACAATATATGCGTCAATTTTTCGTCATCTTAAAGACGTCATTAACGGGACGTCTTTTGTCTGTGACTTAAGGAGGTCAATTTAACGTCATTTTTTCATCATCTTTTGACGTCTTTGCTGACCAAAAATGACTAAAAAGAGACGTCAATAAGACGTCAGCTTGCTGCTTGGGTTGATAGGGGGACATCCCCCTTTAATTTTTAAACTGATCAATTTAAAAATGTATAATGTTTGAATAAAAATAGAAACAAAAATATTATATTTTAGAATGAAATTGACAGATAAAAATTTCAAGATGGCGGCTGGGCGCCATATTGAAAAATAATTTTATGAAAAAGGTGGTCTTGTGGCACATTATTTTAAAGCTCCTGGCAAGTACTTGATAACCCTGGAATATAAAGTTAATACCTTTACCTAATACAAAATGGCGGTACTTAAAAATTTACCTAAATACCTGATTTTAAAGGCCATATTTCCGAAACCAATAAAATTAGATGAACCTTATGCGGTATTTTCTTAGGGCTCTTTAAAAGATCTTTTTGATGGTGGTCCTGGTAATAACATAAAGGGTATAAAAAAAGGTACATGTTTTTTTAATAAGGCACCCTTTTTTATCTTTGGACAGACCACGAAGGCTAAAAGCCTAAATACTAACGTACCGTGGGTGTCTTAAGCGAGGTAAGAGGGAGTTTGTTGACACGGGACTTAAATACTTGAAGATTTGGGGAAGAAGGAAAGAACTCCGCGGGCAGCAGGTTCTACATTCTAGAAACTCTAGGGATAAAAGAACGCACAAAGTGGGAAGTTCGGGGCTTGTCCAGTTGGACCGTATAGAGATGCTTACGCGCGGAACCACGAGTTTCTCTGTTGGGAACCGTGAGTGGAGGAAGAAACCCTCTATATTATATCACCATTAAAAGATCTTTACAAGAGTTATAAGAAAATATCACATAAGGGACATCTAACCTAACTGGTTTTGGAAATATAGTCATTCCAATCAGGTATTTTTAAAGTACCACCATTTTGTATAAGGTGAAGTTATTGCCTTTCTATTTTAAAGTTATAGTCATCAGGAGCTGTGCCACAAACCCCTTCTTTTTATTTGGAATTGTTATCTGCCAATTTTACTTATAAATATAGTATTTATGCAAAAAATTTATATCCCAAAGTTTTACATTTTTAATTTGATTTCTTCAAAAAATAAGGAGGAAGGGATAATAAAGAAACGCACTGTATAGACAATCTTTGAAATTTAACAAAGACTGCTTTTTTAGTTATTTAAAGAAAAAAACAAAAATATTGTTTTTTAAATACTTACTTATATACTTTAGGGCTAAGTTGGTTTTTGATATTTTTTCGTACTACGGTCTTCGTTAAAATAAAAGTCATTTCGATGCATGGCAAAATCGCTAAAATCTGATATGGTTTTTGACTGTCGATTTAAAATTTAAAAATCCCTAATAATACAATCTTTTAATTCTTCGTGTTCAGTTACTCCTTGGTACAAAATTTGGTTCATTGATATTTAACGGTTACTGAGATAATCCACCGTTTCGGTTTTTCTACAAACCCTGTAATTAATAGGTACAGTCACGAGCATTTCGAGTTTCATACTTTTAGTTAGAAGTTAGAAAAGAAACCCTGCTGTATACTATAAAATCAATTAAAGTAAACCCCGATTTAAACCAAGCATAAACCTCCTCAATAAACCCATTACTAAACCTGACTTGGAAAACCAACGCATAGCGATGCAGATATCTCTTTCGCAGGATCTTAATATAATATTGGATTGGGGCGCTATAAATCTCCTCCATTTTAATGCATCTAAAACACAATCATGTTTCTTGTCGCGAAAAGAGTCACTAAATACTCATCCTCTACTTATGAGCGGCCAAGTTTTACAGAGCAAAGACACCTTTAATGTTGTGGGCGTCACATTTGAAAGTAACCTTAACTGGTATAATCCCATTGTATCTATAGCCACGGCAGCTTCAAAAGCTTGGATTTCTCTTTCGAGCCAAATAGTATTTTTCCCTTCTAATTTATACACTTTATATGTGTCCCAAATCCGACCTCCCTTGGAATATTGTTCTCATATCTGGGGCATGGCGTCCCCCACAACCCTAAGCATTCTTGATTCTATTCAAAGAAGAGCTATTCGTCTCATTAATGATCCTTCACTTACAGAAAGGCTTCCTTCTCTTGCACATCGTCGGGCTGTGGGGAATTTATCGCTTTTTTATAGGTACTTCCATGGCTTCTGCTCTGAAGAATTGTCTGGTATAGTTCCTCCACTTACGGTTCCCAACAGAGAAACTCGTGGTTCCGCGCGTATGCATCCCTATACGGTCCAACTGGACAGACCCCAAACTTCCCACTTTGTTCGTTCATTTATCCCGCGGAGGTCTTTCTTTCCCCCCAAATCTTCAAGTATTTAAGTCCCGTGTCAAACTCCCTCTTACCTCGCTTAAGACACCCACGGTACGTTAGTATTTAGGCTTTTAGCCCTCGTCTCGTGGTTTGTCCAAAGATAAAAAAATAAAAAATAAAAATTATCCATTTATATCAAAAACCCTGTAAATATTTAATTTTAAGAATCGACAATCTCTTTTAATAAAGCTGTCAAAAACCCACACTTTGACATTAAAACTTATGCATTAGGTCTTCGTATTCAGATGGCCGCAAATGCGACTGACATTCGATTTTACAGCATCTGCTGATGTCCATATAGAAAGTAATAACTTTCCAGGCATTTTTCTACAATTTAGTTATTTCTGGGTCGCATGTGGAAGCAGAGACTATAATTTAGTTCGACAATAAATTTTCATTTGGGATCTTTTGGTTATAAGTTAAAAACAACTTTATTGAAGTTTAGCACAAACAGAAATTTCTTTTAAAACTATGTAAGAATAGTTTAATATATTTTTTTACGACCGTTAAAAAGAATGCTGTTTTTTATGGTTACCATGAAGTTAAAGTACTCCATTCTAGTACACTACATAAAGTGTTACAAAAAAGTAATTTTTTCTAACACTTTAAAGCTTTTTTCACACTTTTTTTCACCCTTTCGGGGTCATCCCACCCAGGTCCGACGACCGTCCCCTAGGTGGTGCACTGCAGCCTGAAGGCTTATTGTACCTTGACCCCTACTCCTTCCCATTCACACACCATTCATTCCATAACTTGGATGGTTGCTGCTCGGTCCGTTCGTTCACCCCCGAGCAGAACACCGCGTGCCGTTGCCCAAAACCCACAATGTCGGTCACCCATCCAAGTTATGGGCGCGCACTTCACTGCTTAACTCCGGAGATCGACGCTGCCGATACAACCAGAGCAGCCACAAGCGCGCCTTTTTCTTCACACTTTAAATTAGTGTTTTGTTTCAATGCCTACAACAATTAACTTAAATATTAATTTATGCAATGTAATAGTAAACGCAAGATCAACTGAACCAAACGGTCAAGTTACCTTTGATTTCGTCATTATTTCTTTTAGTTCTGTAATAGTAAACGCAACATCAACTGAACCAAACGGTCAAGTTACTTTTGATTTCGTAATTATTTTTTCTAGTTTATGTGTCACTAGTTTTAAAATTTGACAGTTTGCATATAAATTTAATAGAAATTATTAAAAATTATTAGTAATAATGAATTTGGCTGTCTAAGAAACTAAAAAGAAATTTATACTGTTTTAGTAATATTTCTACAAAAAGTGTACATACAATTTTCTAAAATTAAATAATAAATGCATTGTTATTAAGAGGGTAATTGTCTCTAAGGAGGCTATGTTTTTTTGTTGCAATATAATGGCTGTGATGAAAAAATTAAAATTAATAAGTTTAGATAAATAAAAAATGTTTTAAATGGTATTTTGGGAAATTTTTAAACGGTCGTGGAAAAATATAGTATGTAGCACATGCATAAAGTGTATTTTTTACTCGTAGGATTGTCGCACTCGCCTAACGGCTTGTGCTGTCAAACTTCCCATTCGTAAAAAAAGTACAACTTAATGCACTTGTTACATAAGTCACTATTATGGATTCTATTAATAAAGAATTATTTTTTTAGATGTAGAAAGAATGGCGGTACACTCATGTAAAAAATAGGATTTAGTATAAACAAAATAGCTATTTACGTTACTAGACCGGAAAATGGTATTTTACGGGTCGACGAAAAACATTTACAGGGCGAGACGTAGGCGAGTCCTGTAGTTTTGAGGAGACCCGTAAAAATTATTTCCGGTCGAGTATCGTACATAATTTTTTTTAATTGACCGGAAAAAAAACTGTGTAAATTTTTAGTGTTATATTTAAACGACAATAAGGCAAGGTTGCTTCAATTATTTCATCAGGATTTTCCATGTCTGACTCCATTTTGGCAAAATGATGCTTTCTTTACTTTACAATATCTTGAACTGTCAAATAGTAACAATTGAACTCTGACAATTTTTGTCATGGCTAACAGGATTTTTTGATATCAGGGACCGGAAAGTAAATGAGAGACCGGAAAGTAAACTAGGGACCGGAAAGTAAATTAGTCCTGTAAAATAGCATTTTCCGCTTAAAAAATTGAGTGGAAAATTCAATTTTCCGGTCAATTAAAAAAAAAAAATTAAAGACACTTAAAGTTAAATTTTTTATTGCTGTTTTTTAATTGTTCGCTTTAGCAAAAACCAATTAGACTTATATTCGGAGAATACACTTAGTCAATTGCCCTTTACTATTTTAGTAATTGGCTTTTAAAACTAAGCGACTTGGCAACGTCGTAAGCGTTCTCATCGGAATAACTTTGAACTATCCTAGTGCAAAGTGACATTTTGTTGTTAAGTTTTACTTGCTGTTACAGTTAATATGGTACTTTTTAAATATTTTTATGAGTTATTGCATTAATGCAATTAAAAATAGAAAAAATAGTTAGTCTACAATTTGTGCCAAGTGTTATGGTGGTTTTCATCATGGATTTCGTTAAAAATTTTGCAATAAAGCAAAACGTGCAAAGTCGGATTTGTTGTGTCTGCAGTTCAAATATCCAAGAACTTGTGTTTTGTAGCTTTATATTAAATTGCGCGAAAGGCTAAAACGTAATGCCTAGTTTTCAATAGTGCTTGCTTTTGGCCGGGATATCAACTAAAAATGGTGTAATTTCTGTGATTTTTCGCTTATTTTTATCAGCTGATTAACCGTGTTGCAACATTGTATCATTCACATGGGGGTCGCTAGGATTTTCAAATTTAGTTTATCTAAAAACTGAGACATGGAACCCATACCAAATTTATACCAGATGCTTTTGATGCCAGGAGAAACACTTTGGTTAAGAAAATTTTTATTTTGGAATTTGGAAAAAAAGTTAATTTTTGTGTCCCCAGAAAAATCCAACTTAAAAACGAAACCTTTTTTGTATTTTTTCGTAAATTTTATAAAATTTTATCCAAAAATCTTAAATTTTACAAAAATATATAACTTTTTCCAATAATTAGGGGCATCTAAAACTTTTGCATAAAATAATTGTAGCGTGGAAATATTTCAACTGGCAATAGTTCTTAAGAGAATCCAGATAATTGGGATTTGTCAATAAAATTTGAACAAATTTATTAAAAAAATACAAAAAGAGGGTTTGCTTTTCAAACTTCTATTTTTAAGGGGGCACAAAAATCAACGTTTTCTCGCAAATTCTAAAATAAAAATTTTCGTTCAAAGTGTTCCTTTTAGCATCGTTAGCATCTAGTATATATTTGGTTTTGAACCATGTCATGGTTTTTAGATAAAATAATTTGAAAATAGTGGCGACGCGCATGCCTATTCATTGAAATTTCCATTTATCCAAATTGATTATATATGCCGTCAAAGGACTCTTTACTCAACAATTACTTCTTTAAACCATAAAAAACGGTAAAAACCCGAAATTTTACATTTTTTAGGCATTGTTGTGAAAAGATCACGGATTTGTGTTAAGACAACAAAGAAACAACAGATACCATAGATAGTGAAGCTGTGTCCTGCAGATTCTTAATAATGAAAAAGTAGAGACCCAGACATGGAGTTATGGGAGATTACACGTTTTTACGCATTTTTACATCCTAAATAGAAATTCGTAGTAAGTTTTGCATAGGCCCCTATTAATTTTTAGTATTTTGTCGAAAATCGTCAAATTTTTTCTGTTTATTTAAAGTTAGTAAAATATTGGCATTACCTAATGGCATAATTGTAACCCCGAGATTGGCATAGAAAAACTTTATTAAAATTAACATTTTTGAGTCCGATTCTTTTTTTATTTTGTAGTGTCAAGGGCGCAATTAGAGAAGGGGCTGGCGGCTTGGCCTTCCTAAGATGACAATTAGCCTTCAAAAACAAATAAGCACCTAAAATATATTAGTATTATATAATTATTGCACAGGGAAATATGGCCAGGCACTAATAATACGCGTTATTTTGACATCTGAGCTTGCGCAGATGCATGGTAGAATAGGGACTCCCTTAATAAGTATAGTGCCTGACATTTATGTCGGTTTTAGGTCGTGCCTTATTTTAACTTCATAACTGTTCGTGTAAGCGAACGGTTGCCGATAATAAAATCGAAAAGTTTTTAATAAGGCAACATGCTATAATTCTGTATTATCCTGCAAATATACTTTATAAACTGGGCGCTCAAAAACCATCGACTAGATAGCCACTGAATAGAGTGGAGTAATTATTTTTCCAAAATATCGTTCTGGAACCATGTAGTTAGGTTACGTTAATAAAAGTAACAAACAAGTTTTCTTGTTTAATTTTATTACATTGTGAATAAAATATATATGTACCACGATTTTAAAAAGGTAGATTGACTGCAGCTTGTAAGGTAATAAGTTCTTCAGATCCACCAAAAGTGTTACAACTATAAAGCTAAAGTATGATTACCATATTACACTGTGTAAAGGATAAAATTGCCTTAACTAGAGTAATATAGCTTGATGACAATTTGATGGGAGTGTGTAGAAAACTTTATATATATGTATGTGAAGTTTGTTGTTATTTTCTTTGTAAATGACGTCGCCTTTTTATTTTTATCTCCCCAAAGCTTGGATTATCACCGGCAATTTTTGCAAGGTAAACAAATATTTTCAATATTACATACAAGCAACAAGGAATAAAGTTGGTGTACTGGGAATTATTTATAGTAATTTCTTCAACATCGCAGGATATTTATAAATATATATATAAAACTCTAACATTCTTGGTACATTCTAAGACGAGCACGGCATGGTACTCATTTTTCACAAATATAACTTTAGCCAGTGGGTAAGTCAAATAAGATTAGGTTTTGGGCTGTTCTTAACTGCTTAGTAATATTCTTGTTATTGAGTATAGTATACGTTTTCAAACTTATTTGCATTGTGACGCCATTGGACACATGCTATTGTCTCACCACGCCCTGACGCCGAAGTAAACTTGTAACAACAGAAAAATTACTTAAAAAAAATATAATGCGAAAAGAAGATCCTGGTCCTCGTCAAATTCCTAAACAGCAACAAAAGCCCCTTGTTTTTAGTCCTTGAAATTTTGAAGAGCAAACTTTTTTAATACATTTAAAAAGCCACAACAGTCTCCTGTCCCTTTTAATCAGCTCGCTATTTTTTACGATTAAGCAAGTTTTAAAAAGCAATGAGTGGTATGATGCTAACATATAGGTTATATAACCCTAGGGTTATTTTACCGCAACC
This sequence comes from Listronotus bonariensis, assembly GCA_014170235.1. Lineage (NCBI taxonomy): Eukaryota > Metazoa > Arthropoda > Insecta > Coleoptera > Curculionidae > Listronotus > Listronotus bonariensis. Next base: position 104,082 of record JACEGR010001629.1, on the reverse strand, counting down.
ATGCGTTTACCAATCACAAAAATATTTTTAAAAATAAACAGTTTTGGGATTATAAATCACAGGCAGAATATTTCTTACTTAATAAATTTATGTTTATTACACATTACCTTACATAGTCATCATGAAAACATCCGTTTACTGCCTTTTCTTTTTGTAAAAAATCTTGACAGGTAAGAAATACGTCAGAAATTGGCCAAATGATCATTTTAAAGTCGTCTAGATATCTATGACATAACCTGCTTATATACCATCGGCTAGATAGCCACTGAGTAGAGTGGAATAATTATTTTCCCAAAATATTGCTCTGGAATGTATATCCATGTAGAAACGTTACGTAAATAAAAATAACAAACAAGTTTTCTTGTTTAATTTTATAACATTGTAAATAAAATATATATGTCACATAATTTTAAGAAGGTAGGTTAACTGCAGCTTGTGAGGTAATAAGTTCTCCAGATCCACCAAAAGTGTTACAACTATAAAGCTAAAGTATGATTACCATATTACAATGTGTAAAGGATAAAATTGCCTTAACTAGAGTAATATGGCTTGATGACAATTTGATGGGAAGTGTGTGGAAAACTTTATATATATGTATGTAAAGTTTGTTGTTATTTCCTTTGTCAATGACGTCGCCATTTTTATTTTTCATCTCCCTAAAGCTTGGATTATCACCGGCAATTTTTGCAAGGTAAGCAAATATTTTCAAAATTACATACAAGCGACGAGGGATAAAGTTGGTGTACTGGGAATAATTTATAGTCAGTTCTTCAACATCGCAGGATATTTATAAAAACAGATATTATAGCTAAGTGAACCTGTAACATTATTGGTACATTCTGGGACGGGCACGGCATGGTACTCATTTTTCACAAGTATAACTTTACCCAGTGGGTAAGTCAAATAAGATTATGTTTTGGACTGTTTTAAACTGCTTACTAAGATGGCTGTTATTGAGTATAGCATGAGTTTTTAAACTTATTTGCCTTATGACGCCATTGGACACATGTTATTGTCTCACCACGCCCTGACGCCGAAGTAAACATGTAACGTCAAAGAAATTACTTTTAAAAAATAACGCGAAAAGAAGGTCCTGGTCCTCGCCCAATTCCTGAACAGCAACAAAAAGCCCCTTGTTTTTAGTCCTAGAAATTTTGAGGAGCAAAAAAAACGCAACTTTTTTTCTAAGACATTTAAAAAGCCACAACAGTCTCTTGTCCCTTTTAATCGGGGTTCTTGCCATTTTTTACGATTTTGCAAGTTTTAAAAAGCAATAAGTGGTACATGTAGGTTATATAACCCTAGGGTTATTTATCCGTAACCATGCGTTTACCAATCACAAAAATATTTTTAAAAATTAGCAGTTTCGAGGCTATAAATCATAAGCAGAATATTTCTAACTTAATAAATTTATGTTTATTACACATTACCTTACATAATCATCACAATCATTTTTGTAAAAATCTTGACAGGTAAGAAATACGTCAGAAATTGGAGGAGAGGGGAGCTTTGCCTTCCTAAAATGACAATTAGCCCCCAAAACCAATAAGCATCTGAAATATATTGGTATTATTCTGCAAATAAACTTTAGAAACTGTGCGCCCAAAAACTATTGGCTAGATAGCCACTGAGTAGAGTAAAGTAATTTTCCCGAAATATCATTCTGGAATCCATAACCAAAGTAGCTTTCCAGTGACGCATAAAGAACGCTCCCGAGTAGCTCAGGAGCATTTTGTTTCACTTTATGGCGTTCCACTGACGGAAAGTGTTATGCATCTCAACTACTTTGTTTTTCTTTCCCTTGCCCCTCATGCACCAACCCCTCTTTTGGTTTTCGTGGTCCAAACGGGTTTTTATGGTTAGGGATGGATTTTTTTAAAATTATTTGTTTGAAATGGAATTAGATATTTAAAAGAGATTATTATTATTATAAAATCAAAAAAGGTTAAAAAAACTAAATTTAAGGTAAGGTATCTCTTTTTCCTTGTCTAGGGATGCGTTTCAGTGACTAACTTTTTATGGCAGATCAAGAGCTTCAAGCCCTGAAGCGTGACGCACAAAAACTTTGGTCACTGGAAAGCTACTCATGTAGTTACGTTACGTTAATAGAAGTAACAAACAAGTTTTCTTGTTTAATTTTATCACATTGTAAATAAAATATATATGTAACATCATTTCAAAAAGGTAGATTGACTGCAGCTTGTAAGGTAATAAGTTCTCAAAATCCACCAGAAGTGTTACAACTATAAAGCTAAAGTATGATTACCATATTACACTGTGTAAAGGATAAAATTGCCTTAACTAGAGTAATATGGCTTGATGACAATTTGATGGGAAGTTGTGTGGAAAACTTTATATATATGTATGTGAAGTTTGTTGTTATTTCCTTTGTAAATGACGTCGCCATTTTTATTTTCATCTCCTAAAGCTTGGATTATCACAGGCAATGTTTGCTAGGTAAACAAATATTTTCAAAATTACCTACAAGCGACGAGGGATAAAGTTGGTGCACTGGGAATAATTTATAGTAATTTCTTCAACATCGCAGGATATTTATAAAAACAGATATTATAGCTAAGTGAAACTGTAATATTATTGGTACATTATGGGACGGGCACGGCATGGTACTCATTTTTCACAAGTATAACTTTACCCAGTGGGTAAGTCAAATAAGATTACGTTTTGGGCTGTTCTAAACTGCTTACTAAGATGGCTGTTATTGAGTATGGCATGAGTTTTCAAACTTATTTGCCTTGTGACGCCATTGGACACATGCTATTGTCTCACCACGCCCTGACGCCGAAGTAAACATGTAACATCAAAGAAATTACTTTTTTAAAAATAACGCGAAAAGAAGGTCCTGGTCCTCGCCCAATTCCTGAACAGCAACAAAAACCCCTTGTTTTTAGTCCTTGAAATTTTGAAGAGCAAAAAAACGCAACTTTTTTCTAAGACATTTAAAAAGCCACAACAGTCTCTTGTCCCTTTTAATCGGGGTTCTTGCCATTTTTTACGATTTTGCAAGTTTTAAAAAGCAATAAGTGGTACATGTAGGTTATATAACCCTAGGGTTATTTATCCGTAACCATGCGTTTACCAATCACAAAAATATTTTTAAAAATTAGCAGTTTCGAGGCTATAAATCATAAGCAGAATATTTCTAACTTAATAAATTTATGTTTATTACACATTACCTTACATAGTCATCACAATCATTTTTGTAAAAATCTTGACAGGTAAGAAATACGTCAGAAATTGGAGGAGAGGGGGCTTTGCCTTCCTAAAATGACAATTAGCCCCCAAAAACCAATAAGCACCTGAAATATATTAGTATTATTCTGCAAATATACTTTATAAACTATGCGCCCAAAAACCATTGGCTAGATAGCCACTGAGTAGAGTGAAGTAATTTTCCCGAAATATCGTTCTGGAATCCATAACCAAAGTAGCTTTCCAGTGATGCATATAGAGCGCTTCCGAGTAGCTCAGGAGCATTTCGTTCCACTTTATGGCGTTCCAGTGACGGAAAGTGTTGTGCACCTCAACTACTTCGTTTTTCTTTCCCCTTGCCCCTCATGCACCAACCCCCTTCTGGTTTTCGTGCTCCAAACGGGTTTTTATGGTTAGGGATGGATTTTTAAAAATTATTTGTTTGAAATGGAATTAGATATTTAAAAGAGATTATAATTATTATAAAACCAAGAAAGGTTAAAAACACTAACTTTAAGGTAAGGTATCGCTTTTTCCTTGTCTAGGGATGCGTGTCAGTGACTAACTTTTTATGGTAGATCAAGAGCTTCAAGCCCTGGAGCGTGACGCACAAAAACTTTGGTCACTGGAAAGCTACTCATGTAGTTCCGTTACGTTAATAGAAGTAACAAACAAGTTTTCTTGTTTAATTTTATCACATTGTAAATAAAATATATATGTAACATCATTTCAAAAGGTAGATTGACTGCAGCTTGTAAGGTAATAAATTCTCAAAATCCACCAGAAGTGTTACAACTATAAAGCTAAAGTATGATTACCATATTACACTGTGTAAAGGATAAAATTGCCTTAACTAGAGCAATATGGCTTGATGACAATTTGATGGGAAGTGTGTGGAAAACTTTATATATATGTATGTAAAGTTTTTGTTATTTCCTTTGTAAATAACGTCGTCATTTTTATTTTTCATCTTCACCGACAATTTTTGCAAGGTAAACAAATATTTTCAAAATTACATACCAGCGACGAGGGATAAAGTTGGTGTACTGGGAAAAGTTCATAGTTATTTCTTCAACATCGCAGGACATTTTTATAAAAAAAAATTATAGCTAAGTAAAACTATAAAATTATTAGTACAGGGCGAGCACGGCATACTTATTTTTCACAAGTATAACTTTAGCCAGTAATTCAAATAAGACTACGTTTTAGGTTGCTCTAAATTACTTAATAAGATTATTGTTAATGACTGTAGCGGGGGTATTTGTGCACTTACAAAAAAATCCTGAAACACGCCAATCTTTATTTTTAGGGGGACCCCTTTTTGTGTCAAAATTTACTTATTTAAGATTATTCCCTCCCCTCACCAACACAAACGTCAAAAGTTTAAATGGAAAAGGGGGTCAAGAGGTTCATTATTTTAAAGCTCTTGACGGGTACTTTATAACCCTAGAATATAATCAATATAATCATGGAGGTCCTTTAAAAATTATCCAAATACCTGATTGGGATGGCCATATTTTCGAAACTAATAATGTAAGATCCTCCCTAATGTGGTATTTTCTTAAAGCTCTTTTAAAGATCTTTTTATTGATAATATAATATACGGGGTTTTTATATCCTACCCTGTATATTATCGCCAGTATTATTATTTAAAAGATTTTTAAAATAGCTAGAAAACTACCACATTAAGTACATCTAACCTTATTAGTTTCGGAAATAAGGCCATCCCCAATCAGGTATTTGGGTAATAGTAGGTAAAGATATTGACATTATACCTTAGGATTATAAAGTACTCGTCAGGAGCTTTTAAAATGATGTGCTACCTGACCCCGTTTTCCATTTAAGCTTTTGACGTTTGTGTTTGGTGGGGGAGGGGATGACCGTGTAACCATAAGTAAAATGTGACTCTTTGTTTGACCTCCGGACAGTGCGGACGTGCGTAGAGGAGCACAAAGTTCTTCCCGGAGTGGCGGCTAGAGGTGTCGTACGAACGTTTTTTACCTTCGGGGATTAAGGAAAGATTCACGCTAAATTGACGGCATCTTTCTTCTGGATCTAAGCGCTGTGAGCGAAGATTTCTATAAGCTGATGGTATCCTGTTTGGTGGTGAACACGAGGTATTTCTCAAATGGCGGGAAATAGATGGGTGTGCCATGGGAAGTGCCAGTCAAATTGACAATTTATGCATTGCATCGATTGTTGAATTGTTTGTTTTCTTTTTGGAATTTCTGGGAGCTACGAGCTCGATTATCCAGATTTTACGCCGACGAAGCATAGTCCGAAAGGGGGAGAGTGGTGGATTGGACCTGAAGGGACCAAAACCAAGAAAAAAATAGAGAGAGAGAGAGAAAGAGAAGTAAAATGTGTCTCAAAAAGGTATTTCCTTAAAAATAAAAATTGACGTATTTCAGGATTTTACAAATAAGTGTGTACAAATAACCAAATTATGGGGGTGGCTCGTTTTATTTGGAATGCACTGTATGTATACTATGTTTTATTTATATTTACAGTCAGTAACCAATTATAATATTTTTTCTAGTTTGTAATATCAACTACTTGACTAGAATATGATCAGCGTTAAATTCAGGGGGTGACCCGAGGGGGATATACTCCACTGGAACAAAAAAGATCCCCGTAAAAATTTGGTAATAATTTATAGGTAAGTTGTTACATACATACATACATACAGTGGGTCCAAGGACAGGTGTTACAAGAGGACTAATGGACCAGAAGTTTTGGTATTTTTAAACGACATTTTGGAAAAACTAGTGGCATAGTCCAAAACTTATTAATACAGAATCAAACTTATTAATACAGAATCTTACTCTGATTGCTAAGATACAGGGCAAGTTATAACTTAAAGTATGAAAAATGACCAAGAGTAGAGTACCTTAATTTTAAAAAATACGACAAAATTGTATAAGTAAATGTTATAAAGAATTAATTTTTATGTAAGGCGTTATAGTTTTTTGTTTTTAATTTTTTACATAACGCATTCCCACTTTTAAAAATTCTTGGCTTAAGGCAGCGAATTAAAAAAAAGTATATTTAAAATTATTACACTTCTTTTGTCCATAATTTAGGTTGTAATGAGTAATGTAAAAAATTGATAATACCGTTTTTGGTTACTTAGGGATCCTCCCCCAAGAATATTAAATCTTTTCCCTCCCCGGAAAAAAATGTCCAAATTCAACACTATATATTATCGTCAGCAAAACACATGGTAAAGAGTAGATGCATTGTCCAGTAACATAGCCATAGATCTTTAGCTTCTCTTCTATAAGTTTGGGATTTATTACAAGTATATTTTTAAAAAAATTGGGTAAAGACAAGAGCCGTGCCACAACTACCGAAAACACAAACTTATACCAAAATAAACGTAAAAATGTGCATGTAGATAGGTATATTCGAGTTTTATTGTTTTTTTTTCTGTTTATTATTGCCATACAGAAATATTATGTATTTATAAAATCAAAAGTAAAAGTTGATAACGGTTATCCATTTTAACACAGCCAAAAAATGCAATATTTGAAATTGAGGAAAGACAAGAACCTTGCCATAACTACCCAAAACAAAAACTCATATCACAATAAACGTATAAATGTGCATGTAGATAGGTATATTCGAGTTTATTGGTTTTTTCTGTTTATTATTGTCATAATATTATGTATTTATAAAATCAAAAGTAAAATATGATAACGGTTATCCATTTTAACGCAGCCTAAAAATGCAATATTTTAAATAAAAGTCTAGGTTATAAAAGTATGTTTATATAACTGATATTTTTCTTTTAATTATAAAATTTCTAAGAAGGACAATTTTTGTCAAAACGCGTGTCTTTTTAATTAGAGGCTTTTTAAATTCTGGCATTTAAGAAATAATTGCTAAAGGATAATAAAAACTCTTTTTTTCCTTTAATTAGCAGTTTAGAAATTCAATTTCCGCTAAAAGTTGCGAGTCACACCCTTCTTGAAAATTACGAAATGTTGTTTAAAATTTTAATTTTCTTAACAAAGGTCGTTCTTTATGTCAAAGTATATTTTTAAATTAAAGATAAGTCTTGAAAGTAATTAATTTAAAAATTGTTATTTGTATATTTTACAAAAAAAAATCTATAAGATAAAAAGGTCCAGTTAGATTGTATGTAAGGAAATAAAATAATAAAATAGTATAAATAAATATTTTTATAACACTACATCATTATTTGTAACAAAGGCTAATGAAGCAAAATTAAAATAATTAAATTTTATATTTATTTGTATATACATTTTTAAAATATTTGTCAGCAAAAACTTGACAGGAATATTTTATTTTATATATTTTCTTTTTCACACCCTATAAAGTTTAAATACTCGACAACAGATAGCGCCACAACACTTTTCTGAATGAAGTTCATATATTTGACAACAGATGGCGCCACTACACTTAATTTTTAAGTTGAAGGGTTGGAAAAGCCCTTATATCTTTAAAAATACGCCCTTTAGGTTAAAACGGGAACATTCTTGTTCGAGGGGGATAAAGGGCTATCACACTATATAAGTCCCTTTATTGTATCGGGACTCCTTTTCAAGTTTTATCGGCACGCACATTTTATCAACTTATTTTTATTATATATAATAATTTATTTTTTAGTTTTTTGGTTAGTTGGTATTTCTTGTTTTATCAAGTTTATTTATTGCCTTACTATAACTAACCGGAACTAACCAACGATTTTATCCGCCATTTTGTAGCTGCAGCCATTTTGGATTTAAAACCATAAAAACGTATTATATTGTATTGTCATTAAGATTAAGAGTGTGTAGCAAGTTTCAGATAGTTTTAGATACTTTTACGGCTTCTGCTCCGACGAATTGTCCAGTATAGTCCCTCCTCTTGCAGTTCCCAACAGAGAAACTCGTGGTGCCGCGCGTATGCATCCCTATATAGTTCAATTGGGCAGGCCCCGAACTTCCCATTTCGTTCGTTTTTATCCCTAGAGTTTCTAGACTGTGGAACCTGCTGCCAGCGGAGGTCTTTCCTTCCCCCAAATCTTCAAGTTTTTAAGTCCCGTGTTAACAAACTTCCTCTTACCCTGCTTAAGACACCCACGGTACGTTAGTATTTAGGTTTTTAGCCTTCGTGGATTGTCCAAAGATAAAAAAAAGATCGATCGGTCATCAGGAACCATTTAAAAATACATATTTTCTTATTTATTTTTTATTTAAAATTTAAAATGCATGAAAATTTAAATTTAATAATGAAAGTTCTATATACATAGGTTGTGGAACCTGCTGCCCGCGGAGGTCTTTCCCTTCCCCCAAATCTTCAAGTGTTTAAGTCCCGTGTCAACAAACTCCCTCTTACCTCGCTTAAGACACCCACGGTACGTTAGTATTTAGGCTCTTAGCCTTCGTGGTTTGTCCAAAGATAAAAAAATACACTAAAAATTATAATATTGTTTTGTAAAAATATAAAAAGGGTTGTTGTTCAAATAGTATTAATCTTTTTATGATTCTAATATAAGTGTAAAAAGGTTTTGTTTCTGACCTTGTGTAACGAATTTAAAAATTAATGATGCTAAAAGGATTGATGTCGTACCCTTATCAAACATTTAAAAATGTATGAAATTTTTATAGCAATTTCTATTTTTATAAAGTAAATTAAATCAGATAATATTTTAATTTAAAGAATGTAAAACTTTAGGAAGTCAGCTGCAATGCAATCCTTTTATTACAGTTAAAAAGCCCTAGTTCTTGAATATGAGGGGTCTAGTTTCAAAATGTACAATCTCCAAATTAGATTTTATGTTATGTCTAATAAAAATAAAGAACTTAGACATAGCCATTGGGGGTGCGATATATATAATTCGAATATACGAAATAAATCGAATAATTCGAAAAAATTTCGAATAATTTGCGAAATTTCAAATTATTCGAATTTTTCGAATATTCGAAAAAAATTGTAAATAAAACCCCTGGTATACATATATAGTATGGTATATATATATAGTAAGCAAAACAAAGTTTTTAAAACTCAAAATTGACCAGGTTTTTGGTGCACTATACAGGGTGTTACAAAAATTTGTAAATAAAACAACGTTCTTCTCAAGAACAATGTGTTTTTAATTAAATATTAAAAAAAGAGTGTTCTGAATTTTTTTAAATTCCTATTTACAGGATGTTTAGGTATAACCGGCCATAATAACATATAAACTTTTTTTGAACTTTTTAAAAATACCCTTAATACAATGTGTTTAAAATGTTGAAAAATATTGTATTACGCATATTCATCATACAGGGTATTTCATTAATCTGTTACTAAACTTGAAAAATAATTCTGCATTTTGTACAGGGTCTTTTAAAAATGTAATATTAAATATATATATATATATATATATATATATATATATATATATATATATATATATATATATATATATATATATATACATATATATATATATATATATATATATATATATATATATATATATATATATATATATATATATATATATGTTTATAATAAAATTAAAAATTGAGCAATTGTCTTCTTCAGATAATTAATTTTTAATCAAAAAGGATATTATGGGTCAGTAGAATATTTTGATGCCCAATGTTATGGAATCTCAATTGGTTAAAATAAAGAATCCATTCATATTTTAATAATTAGTGAATAGTTCGCATTATTCGTGAATTATTCAAAAATTTTGAATTATTCGAAAATTATCGAATTATTCAAAATTATAATTATAATAATATTCGATTCGATCGAAATTCGCACACCCCCTAATAAACATGAACCTTCTGTGGTGGATGTAGTCATGGCCTAAAAAGTGATTTATTAAAATTCAGCGTTAACAAAAAAACTTGGGACATTTACCTCACTGTTGTATTAAAAAGTATAAATGAAGATTGTACACTTTGAAACTAAGCCCCTTATACAGGGTGTTTTCTAATTGCGGTAATAAAATTTGTGGCCGTATTCCTAAGCCATTTTTATGATTTTTTTTTATTTAAACATGCATCTTCAAAATTTTCTTTCTCAAGATACAGGGTGTATACTTTTAAAAAACCTAAGAATTTCTATAACATTTTTTTGTAAAATTTGTTAGACTAGATATAAACGTTATTTAAGGTATTTATTGTTATTGTTACATAGTTGCTAATAGAAAGTTAACCACTTAATTTTTAAAAGAAAAAAATGTCCTTATGTTTTTTTATGTTTTTCAATATGCAGATTCAAGGATTTTATTTTTCTTGGAAAAAACTTAGCAAGCTACGTAAAAATATTTAGAAACAAAAAGGTGTATGTTTAGGTGTTTTGTCCAAAAAAAATAAATAAATAAAAAAGTGGCAAAAAGTCAGTGGCGTACATTTTTTTGTCAATAATATAAGCTAAAATGCTTCTCACTCCGCCACTGGTCTAACTAATTTAAATTAATTTAGGGTTAAATTGCCTTTTTATTTTAACAAATAACACACCCAAATTTTATTTAAATCGAATAAGGCATATTTAAGATATTAAAAACCCGATTTTCGAGTTTAACACACTCCGTATCTTATAAACAAAGGATTTTCAAACCGATGTTTATATAATTTTTTATAAAAATATAAACCATAACTAAATCCATTACATCTCTTTTTTACCCGAATTATTTAATAAATTAGTTTTTGTCAAGAAAATTTTGCATATAAATTAAGCGGCGCAACGGACATTCTTTTTAGATTTATCCCCAAAGGCACTATCCGACCTTAAGACCTTCCACTGAAGTTACTACTGAGCTACATAATGGGTTTAATCGAATATCTTTATTATTTATGAGGGTAATTCATTTAGCCAGGTATTTTTTAAAATTATATTGTGTAACATGTAAAAATAGCAATCTACGTTTATTTATATTTTAACCTCCAATCGTGCGCTGAAATTGACGGGCAAGTGGTAGCATACAAAGCTGCGTGGCAGGCATTTGTGTACTTCCTCTACTTCTTCTTTTACTTTTACTGTGTCTTGGGACCAAAAGGTGTACTTCTTGTGGAATTTTTACAGCCCCAACGTCTGCGGGAAGCCACTTAATACAAAAAGAAAAAAAAGATCACTCCTGGAGTCGTGCTCATCCATGACATTGCCCATGCGTACCCCTGATCTAGCACCGAGGGACTGCCACCTGTTTCGTGAACTGAAAAAGTGGCTGGAGAACATAGCTTTCGTATCGGAATGGAGCTCCAAGACGCAGTCATCAGTCACCTCAAGGTACAGGCGAAAACAGATAGTATTGGCCAGCTTGTTTAGAGATATGACAAATGATTCATTTTAATTAGCGATTACGTTGAAAAGTAAGTTTAAGATGTATGCCGCTTTTGGTAAAACATTATTTCATATATCATAATAGTTTTATTTTATATACCATACCGGAGATTTTCGTTTTTCGTTTTTTCGAACAATGGTAAAGTTCACAGCTAAAGCCTCGTCAAGAACCACCAAAAGTCTTAAAATATGCTTTTTCTACGAGTTTAGTAATAATAAATACCCACAACCCAGAAATACATAACCTTACTTATTTTAATCGGCAGCAGCGGTTTATCTGGTTTATTTGTTTGTCCTTTGTCTAAGTCAAATTTCGATAAAAATGGATGAATTAATCGAAAATCTTAAAAAACATTTCGAAGATGGTTTAAATAAACTTTACTATATAAACCTCCTAAGAGGAGTGTAGACCTAATGTTTCATTATATAAAAACAATATATATATATATATATATATATATATATATATATATATATATATATATATATATATATATATATATATATATATATATATATATATATATATATATATTATTATTATAAAAACAATATTAGTGAAGTTAAAGAAGCACAAGAATTACGCAGATTGGGAAAACCACTTTCAACAAAACTTTATTGAAGGTTATATCGATATGAATTGCTAAATATTGATCCAAGTACCAGATGTTGACAGAAGCCGACTAACTCCAAGAAATGTGTTAGCCATTGTATTAATATTAATGGCCTGTATAAAATTAGTACTGAGAATGGGTAGCTGGACAGATTATTTTTAAGAAATAAACTTCTTCAAGCAGATTCGCAGTTCATGTCGCAATTAAATGATAATAATATCAAGAAAATACCCTTGCGAACTGCAGCAAATATGTCATCTAAAGGTTCCGGTCTAGGTTTTCCCAGATGCAATTGTAAAAGATTTTTTGAGGTGATAATAAATGTTTTTGCAAACAACCCAACAAAAAGTGTTACTTAAAATGTTATGGATCACTAACATGCAAAAATAAATAATAAAGATTAGTTTTATAAAAAATGTGTAATTCATAAATAAATCTTAAGAATAAGTCAGTATTATTATTTTATATATTTTTTTGATTGAGTTCTTTACATTACTTAAGAACCTACATATTTTTTGGCTTATGGGTATTTGTTATTACCCATAGCACGAAAACCGTCCCGTGCCTTCGATGATAATCGTTATTTGGCGTCGTGGTATTTTGGAAATTTACACACAACGCGTTTTGGGTATATAAAATATATCCGTAACGCGATGTGAAAAATTTGTAAATTCCACATGGCGTTGTGGGTATAAATTTCGGGCATTAGCCGTTTTCGCCAATTGTCTACAACATTTATAAACTTGCCAGAATTTTGATATTTAATTAATTATTATAAGAAAAGAATTGAAGTTATATGGCTTTTTCCTTGGGTACAAACTTAAATAATATTATTATTATTAAAAAATTATAACATTAAAGTTCAAATATTTTAATTTTATTTTTGTTACTCCCATTTAAAATAATAAATAATATAAAATAATTTTAATTAAAATACCTTAAGGCAAAAATATATATGAAAATAAATAATTAAACCACTTTAAATATTTTATAAAACAAATTCGTATAAATCATGCAAGTCGATAAATAGATTAATTGGCAGAGCAAGACATATACGTCGAACAGGGTGCGTCCCAATGATAATGGCATACGCCGATAAATTAAATAGCATCAGTTGTCTGTCGTTTCACTGTGACCAGTTTAGCTTTCCATTATGTTAGTTTATTATAGAGATGGATAACTCTCATTCGGACATTAAAAATAGGTTTTGTCTCTGGTAAAAGATATTTGGACCAAGATTTAGTTTAACAAGTAGAAATAAGAACTAAAATTTATTTTTTTATGATTAAATTAAAAAAAAAACAATTTAAACATTACAAGTCAAAAAATATTTGACTTGTAATGTTTAATATTTTTATAATATAATATCTTATGACATACAATTAAAAAAATAAAAAGAAAAGCGGGGATAATTAGTAAATTATCATGGACAAATATTATTATTTTTAATATTGCTTGTCTTAGTAAAAATACTTTTTATTAAGGTATAACCAAGGAAAAACTTGTAAGATGTATAGGCGGTGTTTAATATAAAAAAATATGTATGGTTTTTAGTTTAAATTTTAAATTACATAAAAAATAATTTATATAATAAAATAAAAAAAAATCTATTTGTGAGAATAACTTGATTACTCATAATATATTATTCTATGGCATACAATTCCTCTAGTGCAAAAAAGTGTTCTATAATCAAATAAAAAAAATTTTCCAAAGATATACGATGTCAAAAATATAATTTTGCTAAAAAGGAAAGTACCTCTATTTTTTATATTATTAAAAATTTGTATAAAAAAGATGTTTAAAATTAAAAATAGCTTTAAATATGCGAATTATTTTATAAAACAAAAAAAAACATTTTGTACCTTTTTTTGCGACGAGAGTTTCTCTGACTTTTTGGTGTTTTAACAGTTCTTAAGCTTTATTTTCAAATAAATATACATTAATGTACAAGCCCAAATTTACATTGTTAATGCATAAAAAGTAGCAAAAATACAAAAATATGGAAATTTGGATTTTTAAATCTTATTTTAAATTCTAAACATCTTTTCTTTTCAAAAATTTTTGATTATATAAAAAATAAAGATGCTTTTTTTTAAGAAAAGTTAATTTTTTTGACAATCCTCGTATATTGCTGCAAAAAAATATTATCTGATAATTTCATTTGTGGATTTTCGACCGTGCAGAACTTTATTAAAAAAACCTTTTTTCGTAAAATTTTCAATAAAAAGTTTTTCATATGGTGCGAATTTAAGTAGACACGCTATATAATTCGTAAAGCAAACTAAGTGATAACCCGTACTCTTAAGGTTTCTACCCTATATAAAATACTCTCGAATTGAATGGCGATTTGACAATGCCGAAAAATTATTTATTTTTATTTTTTCAAAAATCGTAATTTCGTTATTTATTTCTGTGACACCCCAGAAAAGCCTTTGCTTAAGTGCCAAAGTACCATGTTTACCGGGTTATTGGATATTTAACCCATCTTTCTACTGTTCCGCGTTTTAAAAGCACTGAAACATGCAGTTTTGCATTTTATAGCACTTTTAAAACAACGCGGTAGTGCCAACACAGTATTTGTCTAAAAATGTCCTAGCTAGGGATTCGACCTCGGGTTACCTGGGTACAGGCGAAATACTCTGACTGATATATACATATTTAATGAAAATGCAATGGCGTGCCAATTTTTTCTTACTACTTTAACTATAAATTACTTTAAATTATCAAACCTATACATTTCTACCACTACTGAAGATAAAAGATAAAAAAACAATTCGCAATTGGGTTTTTAGGTTACACAGCAAAAAAACATTTTTTAATAGCACACCTTGTATAATTTATCACAATTAGAAAGATCTTTTAAAATTATTAAGAGGTATTAGGATGCTATTCTCGCAATTGGTTTATATACAGTCTGTCCACAAATGGGCTTCACAAGAGGGCAAATGGAAGAAAAATTCATTTTTTAAAAAGAAGTCTTTCTTTTTAAACATTTTTGCCTTAAAAAAGTATGATTTACGATCAGAAAATGTTGATTTTGTATACAGACTTCGTTAAAACTTGAATAACATGATTTTTCCCCAGAAGTGAACTACCTTTATCTTTTATTAAAAAAAAATGTAAAGGAAAATTCATTGGAAATAAAATTTAGAATTCATAAAAAATAATGCATAATTTTATTTAACTCCATAATTTGGTAAAAACGCCTTAGTTATATTCGTTTAAAGCTAAAAAATTGTGTTGTGAAAAATTTCAAGAATGCATGTGTTTGAAATGCAAATTATTAGGATTTTTAGCACATTTTACTATAAAATTTTTAATAATTATTTTTTTATAACTTCAAAATCAGTTTTATGTTTATTTTTATTTTCCTGTAATATTAATAAAGTAATTTATGGTGATATCCTAAATATATTTTCGTAATGATAATCTGCTTACAATTGAAAAATAAAGGTAGTTGACTCTTGAAGAAAAATCATGTTTTTACGAAGCCTGTATAAAAAATTATCATTTTCTCTTCGTAAATCACATACAAAAAAATTTATAAGCAAGTACTTTTTTTCTAAAGCTTAATTTTACGTCCATTTTTTTGTTAACCCCATCCGTGGACATATTAATTTTTTGTTTTTTTTTTTTTGTTTAATTTTGACATCTTATTAGCACAAAAACAAAACGGAATACTTTACGACTTAATTAATATAATATGAGCACAAAAGTTGTAAGTTAGATAAACTTAATTTATACTAGAAATCTTGTTTTTTTGAGAAAAAAATTAGAATTGTTTTTACAAACACCCACCCTTCTGATCTAAAACTAACATTCTGGCTGACAAAGCTGATCACAGTGGAAAGAGGGTCAATTGATACGATTAAATTAATCGGCGTAAGCCGTTATCGTCGGGACGCATCGTGCGCGTATTTCTCTTGCATCGTCGCCTTCGATTAATCCACTTATTGACTCTGACGATTTATACGGGTTCATTTTCTGTGACACTGATAAAGAAATCGTTTTCCGAGTTCATTTACAGTCCTAATTTTGTTTTTTAAACAATTTCCTGCAAAAACAGGGTGTTTTACAACTTATCCGACAAATACTTTAAGAATTTTGGACTTCCATTGTCTTTATTTTTATTATTGACACAACGTTTCGGGCAGTCCTATCTATATCCGTTTTGACTTCAAAACGGACTGAAATAGAACTGTCTGAAACGTTGTAAGAATAATAAAAATAAAGACAATTGAAGATCCAAAGTTCTTTAAGTATCACTACTGAATCATTGTTTACCACATTCAAATATTCAAACGACGTTATGCGACAAACTTTAAGGGCTAATTCTACAATGAAAAATAAGACAAAAACTTTGTATAAACAATGTTCTAAACATCTTAGTTTTTGAACTACAGGGCGTTAAATATAAAAAATATATTGCTTTTTTGAAATTATTTTTATACCAAAGACGCCGTCTATGAACCAGAAGACATTTTTGGCATACATAAACAAAATAATTTTCACCAGTGTCGTTTATGAAAAGGTTTAAGGTAAATATTTTATAATAAAAGAAAGTTACGCCACGGCATTTTTTTTTTAATAAAAATATTCTTTTAAAATGCCCATTTAGTTTAAAACAAATTTGATCTCCTAAAATTTTTTGTATTTGATATAGGTGTTTCGGGTAAATAAATAAAAACTATTTTTCGGCATGGTCATTTGTTTTAATAATATTAAATTTTACAGTGAAAATCACCTCATCAAATAAATGCTGGAGTCCCTCAGGGCTCAGTTCTGGCACCAACATTGTTTCTTCTTTACATCAACGACCTTCTCTCGTCCACAACTAATTCCATTCATAGTTTCGCCGACGATAGTACCCCTTCACTTCAGTTTTCAGGTTCTTAAACCCATCACTAAACCTGACTTGGAAAATAAACGCAGAGCGATGCAGATATCTCTTTCTCAGGATCTTAATTTAATATTGGATTGGGGCGCCAAAAATCTCGTCCATTTTAATGCATCCAAAACACAGTCATGTTCCTTGTCGCGAAAAGAGTCATCAAATACTCATCCTCTACTTATGAGCGGCCAAGTTCTACAGAGCAAAGACACCTTCAATCTCGTGGGCGTCACATTTGAAAGTAACCTTAACTGGCATAAACACATTGTATCTATAGCCACGGCAGCTTCAAAAAGCTTGGATTTCTCTTTCGAGCTAAAAAGTATTTTTCCGCTTCTAATTTATACACTTTATATGTTTCCCAAATCCGACCTCCCTTGGAATATTGTTCTCATATCTGGGGCATGGCGTCCCCAACAACCCTGAGCATTCTTGATTCTATTCAAGAAGAGCTATTCGTCTCATTAATGATCCTTTCACTTACAGAAAGGCTTCCCTCTCTTGCCCATCGTCGGGCTGTGGGCGATTTATCGCTTTTTATAGGTACTTCCATGGCTTCTGCTCTGAAGAATTGACCAGTATAGTTCCTCCACTCACGGTTCCCAACAGAGAAACTCGTGGTTCCGCGCGTATGCATCCCTATACGGTCCAACTGGACAGGCCCCGAACTTCTCACTTTGTTCGTTCTTTTATCCCTAGAGTTTTCTAGATTGTGGAACCTGCTGCCTGCGGAGGTCTTTCCTTCCCCCAAATCTTCAAGTATTTAAGTCCCGTGTCAACAAACTCCCTCTTACCTCGCTTAAGACACCCACGGTACGTTAGTATTTAGGCTTTTAGCCTTCGTGGTTTGTCCAAAGATAAAAAAAAACCTTTGTTATTTATTCTTCAATTATATAGGGATTTGACCATGCCTAAGAAACAGTTTTTCTTTATTTACGCGAAAGGCCGTGCATTAAAAAAAAATTCAGAGATCAAATTTCTTACAAAATAAACATGCATTAAATATTTTTATTTAAGAAAAATGCTGTGGCGTCCCATTTTTTCATTAAAAAATATTTACCTTAAAGCTCTCATGGACGACACTGATAAAAAATTATTTTTTTCATATCCCCAAAAAAAAATTAATACCTCTGCAGTTAAAAAACTAAGAAGTTTAGGAAATTGTTTATAAGAAGATTTTTTTAATTTTATTGAGAATTTTGCCCTTAAAGTTTGTTGGATAAGTTGTGAAACACCCTGTATGTCTATGTCGCAGGCAAATGTATATTTTAGTGAAATGGGTGTGGCTGTGTGGACGTAAGAATGTAGAGAGAAAAATGAAACTTTTGTATTTCGGGCAAATCTTAATTAAGATTTGCACGAAATACAAAAGTTTTATTTCTTCCTCTAAATGTTTATTTTAGGCAAATGGCTTCTGCCTAGTCAAATGCCTTTTGCCATAGCAAATGGTGTGTTTTTATTTTTAATTTCAATTTGCCTAGTCAGTTAGCACTTGATTCTATTTCCCTAAGCAATTTTTAGACAAATGGAAATAGAAATATTTGCATAACCTGATGGTCATGCAGAACTGTCACATTGAGAGGGTCATGGTTAGTTCTGGTTAGTCAGGCTTTTTTTAATTTCTTAGTAAAGCAAATTAAAAAAAAGAACAGATTTAACTAACCAAAACTAACCAAGACCGCCGCAATGTTACAGTTTTGCATGGCCGTCCATAACGCTTCGACCCAATCAAATTACACGTGCTCTTGTCTTTTACTGTAGCAGAACACACTGTACACCAAATATTTTATCAAATGTATCACAGTCATGTGCCCAACAGGACAATGGCAAATGCATTTACCTAAGCAAATGGCTTTTAAATAAAAAATATTTTAATGAAGTCATTTGCCCAGGCAGAAGGCATTTTCCTAGACATATGCCATTTGCCTAAAATAACCATTTGCCAGCATCGCATCGGTGGTGTACCATGAAGTACGGGCATAAACAAACTTGTTTGTGAAGCCCTTAAAAGGACAAAATTTAAAAACGTACCTCAAAAATATATTTTTTGTTTTTCTGTTTAAATTTTCATAAATGTATTTTGGGTTAAATTTATTTATTTTACATAAATATAATACGTCTACTTTAATTATTGTTTATAACCTAAATATTTAATTAAAAAAGTAAAAATTAATAACTACTTTTATGATACTTAATAATTTATGAGAATTTTTTTAAACTGTTTGCATCCCTCAATAAATCTTGTTTAAAAGGGTTGGGCCATTTGCTTTAAAATTATAGCTATTCGATTGGGTTCCATATGGAGAAATACCCAAAGGCATACTATGCCCGAAAATAAATCATCGTTTTTCACGCCCCTCGGAAATATAAATCATTTTATTTTAAAGGTATAGATTAAATGACCGAAAATATGGATCGTTATTTAAATAATTTAGTGGTAATTTGGGTAAATATGACAATATTTTTCATTTATTTATTTTTATATGAGAAGCTCCAAAATTAAAACGCAATTTTTAATTAAGCACAATTTTCAGAATACCTCACAATTTTTACTGTACGTTTTCCATGAATTTTAAAAAGCTTTCTCATGAAAAAATAATAATTTCTTTTAATATAATAAATATATTAAGAAGTTAAAACTTAACTCCTTAACAAGGCGAAAAAGAACTTTTTTATATGAAGTAGTAGTAGTACTAACATTATTTTGGGTAATTTCTTAGAAAGTTCCGGCAACTTTGATTTTAACGGTATACGATCACGAATCTAAGATATTTTATTTTCGAAGATGTTTTGTTCTTGTTACCATCATCAAAGTTAAAATTTAAACTATCCCTATTTTCACCATATTATCCCTTTTTTTGAACACAATTCTTAAACTAAAGCTAAAGTGGCATAAAATATTTAATTTTTACTTTTTAAATCTTCATTTTTATTTTGATGAAAGTCCACTTTAAAAAACCATGTATAAACTGTGCCATCATAGCTGGCTGCGATTGAAAACGATTAAAAGTAAAGTTATGCCATTTAATGGAAAAATAATGTAAAATACGTAGAAAAACGGGGTTTTAAAACCTGAGAATCAGATATTGTGTGCCACTTTAGCTTCTGACCATTCCTTATTTGTAAATTGTTAAAATATCAATACCCTATTCAACCCTAATTCCTATTTATTGCTTTTGTTTAGAAAAGATTGATCGTTATGAAAACTTGCAAAAGTTATTTTTGACATAAAATTTAAAATAAGTTAAACGGTATATATACGACATATATAGGAAGTTTCATTTAAAATAAAGAGTTAACATTGACAACTATCAAAATATTTTGGTTGTATGTCCTCCACCAACTTTATATTGTTGCCAAATTTTCAAAATTTTCAAATCCTACTTTTCGAGAAATCGATTGCAGCAGTGCAATATATATTTAAAACAAGTCCCAAGGCAATAAAACCGCGCTCAGTTTTCAAAATAAAACTCCTTTAATTTAGTTGTGTTCCAGGTTTGGCTTCAATACGAACAATTCAATTAATTCCGGGGTTATAAGCGTATGTGTGGTTTGGGAATTTGTATATTATTTTGTTTTACTCTAGTTTAAAATTTCTTTGAACTTTTGCAAATAGGAATTTTTTGTCTTTAAAATGCAAGTGTTTTTGAAAAATCATTATTTACGAATTCATTTCTATTCGTAAGGTACATTCGCAAAATGTGGTTAAAGAATATTTTTATAAACGTTTATAAAAAAAAGTTTAACTTTTCTTTAAAACAATTGTTAACTGGTCAACTCTTTTAAATTTTCGTAGTACCAAAAACGTTATGTCTCTGTGTTTCGTTTCCTAAAAACTGTTAAACTTTTTTTTAAATGATACTTTTGACTTCTAAAATAATAAATATGTTTGACTTAAAATGATTTTTTTAAATAAATAAAATAACAAAAGTACGTCAATTTTTGTTTTTAAATAGGGAATTTTTTCCAAATACTAAGAACGTCAGTTTTGCTCCAGTATGACAAAATTTGATAATAAAAGTGCGGAGACACATTAAAAGTTAAAAAATATGAAACACAACTGCTTTAAAGGTATATGCCAATTAAGTTTTTTGTATTTTTACTTTTATAAAAACTTTTCTTAAGGTATTTATAAAATGTTTTAAAATATTTGTAAAATATTCACACCTATAAGAATAAAACTTTAAGATATATTTTTTTATTCAAAATTGTTTAGTATAAGGTGATGGCTCTACGATGACCTTGCAGGGTATAGCAAAAGCTAAAAAAATATAAAAAATTGATTGCACAATCTTGATTGCAATTTTTGAAACAAATGCAATGGTAAAAGTAAGTCATGGCCAACTTGTTGCATGGGTTTTGGGGATAAAGAGTATTTTGTAAATTTTGTCAATTTGGCCAGGCCCTTGTAACTTGCTTGATATTAGGGAGTATGGATGGTGGAGGGGAGGATAACCACCTGAATGTTTTAAAAACTGTCCGTCGAAAGGAGCAACTTAAAGTGGCCCCACAGTAGCCAGAGGAGATTTTTGAACCAATGAGCATAAATTATTGGAGTGAGATACAAAATGAAAAGGGACAGATAGATACAAAATAAAAAAGGAAAGAAATACGAAAATTTCTTCACTGGCTACTGTAGCGCCATCCCATTTGCTACATTCCGATGCCCAACTTTTAAACTTGTCCGCCATAAAAGATGGTTATCCTTCCCTCTACCATCCATATTAGTGAGAAAAAAATCGTAAATAGAACATTGTTAGGGTTTTTGACATAAAATTCAGTGGTGTGCCCATATTTTTCCTTTAAATTTTAACTTAAAGGTTATATTACAAAGTTTTTTAATGGAACACCCTATTTATTTTATCATCAATAAAAAAGTATCCCTAAAAGCTATAAGAAACACCTAGTATAAAAAAGTATACATTTTGGGAATTTTAAAAATATACATTTTTGGGAAATTTAAATTTTAATTGGGTTACTTAACATTGGGAAATTTGGTACATAAAAATATACGTGAGGTGTCAAGGTTTACAAAGTATAAATCAAACAATTTTCTAGGTTACTCTTATAATAATAAAATAAAAACATTAAACAAACTGGGTAGCGTAGAAAGGCAAAACAAACACTGGATAATTTGATATTTAAAGAAGAGAGAAAGAAATTAAAAGAAGATTGTTTATCAGATAAGAAGTAGTTAGTAAAGTGAAGCATAAAGTTAAAGTTTTAGTTAAGCCCCGTACGGGCTATCCCTAGGGATATGCCCGTACTAAATTTAGTTAATCAAATAAGTTAAGTTGGTTTTTTAAAAAACGTAAAGTTAGTTTTGGTAGTCCACCGGTCTCATGGTCCCAAAAGATAGTTCCATATGGTACATTTGTACCAGTGACGTCAAGTAGTATTTCAAAATTTTAACGTCACAATACCACATTTGATATATCTATTCTTAATAGTTTTGGAAACGAGGCCATCATCAGGATTTATAATATATATATAGTTTTTTAAATCTAATAATATAAATTTTAAAAATGGTAGATATACGCACTAAAAGTTGAAAGATCATATTTCTGAAACTTATTTTAAATGTGGTAAATTTTTAAAGGTCTTTAAAATGTATTTTTATGGTGAGATGTTTTATTTAAAAATGCCATTTTATTATCGAACTTCTGACGATGACTATATTTTAAAAACTATGACTAATTGACTATATCAAATGCAGTATTTTTTACGGCTTTTAAGGCGACCTTTTAATTGGTAATAAAATATACAGGGTTTTCACAAAATTGTGTTATATCTGTAAATTAGAAAGCAATAGAAAAAATAGGTACGCTACTGATTCTGCGTAAAAATCTGTAAAACTTTTCTTCTCTCTCAATATTAAGCGAGTTACAAGTGCCTGGCCAAATTGACAAAAAAGTTAAAAAGACCCTGTATCTCCAAAACAAATCAAGTTTGCCATGATTTACTTTTACCATGGAATTTGTTTCAAATATTGAAATCAAGATTGCGGAATTAGATTTGTTCCATCTCTTTTAGTTTTAGCTATACCAAGCAAGGTCAACGAAAAGGCGCCACCCTGTAATAAATATATCGGGTGATACAGGATGTTGTTAACCCTCCCCATTTTTTTGTAGTTTTTAAGAAGAACTAATTAACAAACATTTTTAGTATATTTATACCATAAATTAACATTTTTCGTCATTATCATGACTCAAAATCACTTCCGGTTTACCCGGAAGTACCATAAACTTTCTCATCTTAAATACAAGTACCTACTTTTTTCTATATTTATATTCCGTATAAAATTATTTTTTTAACGATATACTTTATAGGGTGTTTCTTCTTAAAATGACGGCCAGAGAAGATCTTTAAAGAAAATCAAGTACCGCCAGTATTTCTGCTTTGTATATTTTTTTTGGTAAGTAGGCTGTAAAAATAAAAGAATGACCTGTTTTACTTTTACAGGTAGTGACATATTCCCTTTTTTAATGAATTACTTAGATTTCGTAATTTAATTAAAAACCCCTATTTTATTTTGTTTATTTTTAAATTATACACTTAAATCTCTTTCTAATGACATATTACAACATATTGTTTGTTTTCAAGATGGCGGCTATAGATCATAGATCATCTATTAAAGAATTTCATTATGCGGATGTCGTCAATAATTGATCTATGGCGGTGATGATAAAAATGTTAATTTATGCTATAGTAATACTGTAATTTTTATTCGTCTCTCTTAAAAACTACAAAAAATTGGGGGTAACAACCCTGGCACTATGTATAATAAAATATAAAGGGTTTTAAAAATTTAGCCTGTGTTTTGTCGAGACTGTGATTTGTCGAGACATTATTAGATACAAAATTTAATCTTTTTCCTCACGCGCCGGCTATTACCTTGCTTCTGAATTACTTGAACTTTCAACTTTTTGTTTCAATAAATTCGGGTCGAACGTGACACAGATGCAAAATTAGAAATCTCAAGATAGCAGAACAAAATATAGGTTTTTCTGATAAATATACTTTTAAATAATATTATATTACATAAATACACTAGGGAAAAAATTAAAGATACAAAAAACTCCACATTTTTGACATTACTTTTAGTGGTTCTATTTTGCTTAATGCTTAAAAATAATTGTAATTTAAATTTAAAAAAACTTTTAAAAACCTGAAGTTTCTATTTTTAGGATATTACGGTAAAAAAGTTTTCTCACCTACATGTACCGCGCAATCGTAATGAACACCGAAAATAATTGTTTTTTGAAATTTTTTCGGTCCTTTTTTGGTCTAAAAACTTGGAATTTTTTTTTCTAGCTTAATCATTATATAAATGGAATAACTTATTTATTTACCTTTGGTGCCTTTGTTTTAAAGTCTGCTTATATTGCAAATACAATTAGTATACAGGGTGAGTCGGGGGAACGCACCAAACTCCAGAAGTGTATTGTACACGTAAAAATAATTTTGAAAATTCCATATGTTCTTATTTGATTCTCATTTGTTTTCAAAATATCGCGTAAATAAAATGTTATTAAGTTTACCACTTTTTATCACAAATGATAAGTACCGGTTGTTTGGTCCGTTTTGTTGTTCAGACATTTGTCAGTTTCAGTGTGTTTGACGCGTTCATTTTCGAGTTTGTACGAATAAAGTCTTATAAAATGCCACACATCTATTCAAATTTAGAATATGCAAATATTGTTTTTGTTTACGGCTTCTGTAATGGAAATGCTACAGCTGCTGTTCAAGAATACCGTCGACGATTTCCACACCGGAGAAATCCGGACAAAAACGTATTTATCAGAGTTTTTAACAAACGTTGCGAGACCGGAATCCTGCCCAGTAGTAACATAACATTTGAACGAGCCACTCGACAAGGTTTAGATGAAGTAGAATATATTCTGAATTTGGTAGAAGATGATGCAACGACCAACTCACGAAGAATTGCTACTCAAAATTGGTCATTCCACAAAAAAGAGTAATCAACACGCTCCACGAGCAAGGCCTATATCCATACCATGTACAGCGTGTGCAGCACTTACAACCGGAAGATTATGATAGGCGTATGCAATTTTCTAGTTGGATAAATAATAATCATCCTGTTGTATCGTGCATACTTTTTAGTGATGAAGCAACCTTCACCCGTGATGGCATCAATAATACTCACAATTCTCATGTATGGTCGAACGAAAATCCACACGCAACAGTCGAAACTAATTTTCAGCACAAGTTTTCGGTAAACGTGTGGAGTGGTATGGTCGATAGTTATTTAATTGGCCCACACATTTTAGAAAATCGTCTCACAGGAGAGAACTACTTATTTTTTTTTTTGCGAAATGAGTTACAAGCTTATTTAGAGGATGTACCTGTACATCAGAATGGAAATGTATTATCAGCACGATGGAGCTCCCGCACATTTCTCTCGTCAGGTAAAGGAATATTTGGACGAAGAGTTTCCAGAACTATGAATTGGTCGCGGTGGTCCTATTAGTTGGCCTCCAAGATCTCCAGACCTCACACCACTGGACTATTTTTGTGGAGCTGGTTTAAAGATGAAGTAAACAAAGTGAAAGTCGAAACTCAGGAGGCCCCAATTCCACGCATTAGAAATGCGGCAGTGCTTCTTAAAGAAAGACATACCTTACTCAAAAAACCAACAGGAGCCCTTCGCAAACGAAGTAGAATGTGTTTAGAGGTTTATGGCGGTATTTTTGAACATTTGTTAAAACAGCACAATAGTTAAAACTATGTTAATGTAGAAAATTATGTTTCTTTGTAATTACGGCATATTTTGAAAACAAAAGAGAATCTAATAAGAACATATGAATTTTTTAAAATTATTTTTACCTGTACCATACACTCCTGGAGTTTGGTGCGTTCCTCCCGACTCACCCTGTATATTGTGCAGTTTGATTTATGTATAAAAATTAGCCTTAATTATGAGTAAATGTTTTATGTTGGGGTAAAAATTACTGTAACAAAGCTCTAATTGTACAATAATAATTAAGATTGTCTTCCCTGTCGTAAGCTTATTATTTTAGTTGTTAAATTATTAAATTAAAAATATTTTTGTAGGTTTTTTTTTTTTTATCTTTGGACAAACCACGAAGGCTAAAAGCCTAAATACTAACGTACCGTGGGTGTCTTAAGCGAGGTAAGAGGGAGTTTGTTGACACGGGACTTAAATACTTGAAGATTTGGGGGAAGGAAAGACCTCCGCGGGCAGCAGGTTCCACAATCTAGAAACTCTAGGGATAAAAGAACGAACAAAGTGAGAAGTTCGGGGCCTGTCCAGTTGAACCGTATAGGGATGCATACGCGCGAAACCACGAGTTTCTCTGTTGGGAACCGTGAGTGGAGGAACTATACTGGTCAATTCTTCAGAGCAGAAGCCATGGAAGTACCTATAAAAAAGCGATAAATCGCCCACAGCCCGACGATGGGCAAGAGAGGAAGCCTTTCTGTAAGTGAAGGATCATTAATGAGACGAATAGCTCTTTCTTTGAATAGAATCAAGAATGCTCAGGGTTGTTGGGGACGCCATGCCCCAGATATGAGAACAATATTCCAAGGGAGGTCGGATTTGGGAAACATATAAAGTGTATAAATTAGAAGCGGAAAAATACTTTTTAGCTCGAAAGAGAAATCCAAGCTTTTTGAAGCTGCCGTGGCTATAGATACAATGTGTTTATGCCAGTTAAGGTTACTTTCAAATGTGACGCCCACGAGATTGAAGGTGTCTTTGCTCTGTAGAACTTGGCCGCTCATAAGTAGAGGATGAGTATTTGATGACTCTTTTCGCGACAAGGAACATGACTGTGTTTTGGATGCATTAAAATGGACGAGATTTTTGGCGCCCCAATCCAATATTAAATTAAGATCCTGAGAAAGAGATATCTGCATCGCTCTGCGTGTATTTTCCAAGTCAGGTTTAGTGATGGGTTTAGGAACCTGAAAACTGGAGTGAAGGGTACTATCGTCGGCGAAACTATGAATGGAATTAGTTGTGGACGAGAGAAGGTCGTTGATGTGAAGAAGAAACAATGTTGGTGCCAGAACTGAGCCCTGAGGGACTCCAGCATTTATTTGGTGAAAGCTTGAAGAATGGCCGTCCACAATAACTGATATACGTCGATCAGATAGATAACTAGAGAGCCAAGTACAGAGTTTAGTTGAAAGACCATAGGAGGGAAGTTTATTAAGAAGTGCTGCATGCCAGACCTGGTCAAAAGCTTTGGATATATCAAGAGCAACGATCTGGGACTCACCAAGAAACTCAAGAGACTTATTCCAACAGTGTGATACGAAGGAAAGAAGATCTGCTGTAGATCTTTTGTGGCGAAATCCATACTGCCTGTCGTGCAAAATTTTGTGTTTTTCCAAGTACTTAAGAATTTGTGAATTAATTAATTTTTCCATTACTTTACAAAGAACTGAGAGAATTGAAATTGGTCTATAGTTAGATGGAAGCGATTTAGATCCTTTCTTGGGAATAGGTTGAACACGTGCAGCCTTCCAGCTCTCCGGAAAGATACCTGTGTCGTAAGAAATTCGAAAGAGCCGAGTTAAGATTGATGCAAGTTCTGGAGCACATTTTTTTAAAACGATTGCTGGTATGCCGTCCAGCCCAGACGATTTCTTGGTGTTAAGGGAGGAAAGGATACGCTTAATGTGTTTTACTTTAAAATAATATCGGGCAGGTATATAAAATTCCTGCAAAAATGTATAATTAATTTTTATTTATTTATTTTTTTTTGTTTTAAATGCAAGATCACCTACCAAATGTAAAGATTAATAAAATTAATGGGATGATTAATTTACAGTTAATGAAAAGTAAAGATTTTAAATTTAAATAAGGAAATCTACTCCCTTATAATAAAATTTATTTTTTATTAATATTTTCCCAACCAGCGCTTTTGTGCCAGATATTAAAATT
This sequence comes from Listronotus bonariensis, assembly GCA_014170235.1. Taxonomy (NCBI): domain Eukaryota; kingdom Metazoa; phylum Arthropoda; class Insecta; order Coleoptera; family Curculionidae; genus Listronotus; species Listronotus bonariensis. Next base: position 76,145 of record JACEGR010001629.1, on the reverse strand, counting down.
AAATTTTCTTATTAAGAGATAACCAGAGGCAACTGCTAAAAAGTTCTTTTTATTGATTTAAAAATAAAATTATTTTAAGATGTGTACAAATTTTTGGTGGTCAATTTTTTGACTCTGGATGGAATGCAAGATAATAAGAATATGTTTTAAATTTAACTACGTCAAAAATGTTTTTTTTTTTTAAGATACAGGGTGCTAAAGTTCTAAGAAAAATATGCCTTTTTTGTCATAACTTTCTTACTACTGCAGATATTTTTACAAAATTTGGTACAGTTCTTTTGACCAATACATTACATTTTTTACTATAAAAGTATTAAAAAATACCAGTTTGAACAAGATATGTACAATCAAAATCAATACAAATCTTGTCCAAAAAATGACCAAAAATGCATTTTTTTAAGACTAATACACCCATTTGGGAAAGGAAGCATTTTTGGACTTAATTTTAATAAAAAAAATCTTGTTTTCTTGCATTTTATACAGTGGTAAAAGGAAAAATACTCAACTTAACTGTATACATTTTATTGGCATTAACTTTAAGAGGGAGATACCTGTAAAATGTCAAAAATATATTATTATAGTTCTTTAAGAACACGTCACTAAAATTTTAGAACAAAACTAGCTGACCCGGCAAACGTTGTTTTGCCATATAAATAATTTTTAAGTAATTTCTAGCCTAAAAAAAAATGTTAAGGGTGGACAACCCTTATCACTAAGGGGTATGAAAAATAGATGTTGGCCGATTCTCAGACCTACTTAATATGCTCACAAAATTTCATGAGAATCGGTCAAGCCGTTTCGGAGGAGTACGGGAACGAACATTGTGACACGAGAATTTTATATATAAGATTTTCAGTATTTCCTATACTACAGAGTCGGGAAGTTTTTTTTTTTTACCCTTTCGGGGTCATCTCACCCAGGTCCGACGACCGCCCCCTAGGTGGTGCACTGCAGCCTGAAGGCTTATTGTACCTTGACCCCTACTCCTTCTCATTCATACACCATTCATTCCATAACTTGGATGGTTGTTGCTCAGTCCGCATCCCCGAGCAGAACACCGTGTGCCGTTGCCCAAAACACCGCCGTTGCCGGACACCCATCCAAATTATGGGCGCGCATTTCACTGCTTAACTCCGGAGATCGACGCTTGCCGATACAACCGAAGCAGCCACAAGCGCGCCTGAGTCGGGAAGTTACTATATTCAATGAATTTTTATACTTATTCATACTTTAAATGCGTTTTTCTCAAAACTTCATTTTAAAATTGGCGTGCACGATAACTGAAAAAGGTATTGACCGATCTTTTGTAATTTTGCACACATATTTTTAACAACAGTGGGTAAAAAGCCATTTTATTTTTTTCAAGCATTGTATTTCTTGATTTTTATTTACTTTTTTTCAGATTCACCGACAAACTATGATTTAAAAACACCCAAAAAAAATAGTGTTTGATTTTCAAATCACTATAACCGATAGATTGCCCGCCGATTAAGAAGTCTCTCTCCGACCTTCCCAGAATAATTAAGCGTACAGCCGCCATTTTAAATAATTAAAATGAAAAAATATACTTAATGTTATTTTAGAATTTGAGTAAACTACATATTAATGTTTAAAAATATATAACGACTCTTTTATTGAAGAAAAATCATAAAAATCAATGAAAATTTAAGCCTTTATAGGTATCTCCCCTTAAGACCAATTTTTTGAAAAACAAAATTAAAAAAAGAAACACTAAAATGTACCAATATGTATTCCTTAAAATTCCACAGAGTTCCTCGAGCTCGTAAAACAACCTTTTATTTTTCAGTTTCATGAACGCAGTAAAATCCCATAACAAATTGTGTTAAGTTGATATGCGAAGCAGCCTGGCATCGAAACATATATTGCATTTTTTATAATCATCCTTTTTAAATTTATTGCTGTTTAGGATATTTATGTAGCTTTTAAAACATCGTAAATAAATTGTTTAAACTTTTATTTTTAAAACCCACTTAAGTTATAAAACATATGATAAATAGCTGGTTTAAAAACTTTTCTTTGTCCACAAACTGGTCAACCTATATTGGTATTTCTGGAAACAGAAGCCAAAGATATACCTTTATAAAATGGGGTACACGATGTTCATCGATGGTTTAAAAGCATCGATGTTAGGTTGCTTGATGCAGTGGTCGATGACTTGCCATCGATGGTCGGATACTAAAAACATCGATGTTAACATTGATGTTTTTTTCTAACACAGTGGCGACGCCAGCTTTTTGGTTTAAGAGTGGCCAAGAGGGGGCCAGACATTTTTAGGGGGGCCACATTATTTTTATTTTTCAAGGCATAAAATTTTGAAGACCAAAAAAGTCCCTAACTCCATTTCTTCCCTGTTATGTTATTTCCTGTCCAGCAATATTTTATGTTCCATCTAACAGGGAGGGAGCACCAATTTTTTAGAAGTGGCTCGAGCCACTGTTCTAGCATCGGCGTATTTGCAAAGAAATACGGAGTTTTAATTTAAATGATTTGGTAAATGAAAGGCACAGGGGATAAACTGCCTAAGTCAAATTTTGCAGTTTTTAGTAAACTCGTTTTTAAGTTTAAAACCATTATAAAAAGCTGTTTACTATAGTATAAATTTAATCGTTTATTTCTCGGGACTATGTCACTTTAATGCCTATATAAGTTTGTGGTAAGAAACACATCATCTTTTCTATTAGGTTGCGCTGTTATCTTATTTTGTTTAAAAAATAACTTAGCCAGTTTATCCTCTATGACCTTCAAATATCCTTAATTTTTTCTCACTATATTAATTATTTAAAAAGGATGTACGCATATACTTTTTCCCGATTTAGGTATTACTAAAAACTAATATATATAATTTATAAAAATTAACTGTGGAAAAAGTATGTAACTTGATATATTTGTTAAGTAATGGCGAAAGTTAAAAGATTCTACAAAACAATAAGGCGTTTAAAAGTGATTTTTTGGATGGTCTTTTGTTAGGTACACGCCTGGAAAGAATGGGACCGCTTCGGTCCTGGTCCCGGGTATACGAGCTGACCCTGTTCAGCCCTATTGACCCCTATGAACTTGCCGGTCGCCTGAAACAAAATAAAACCCAAAAATTCGAATTAAAAACGACGTTCCGGTGGCAAGTCTGCCACCGTTGTCAAGCTAAAAATGAACTTAAAAATAAAAATAAAAAACTAACTAATTTTTAAATAAGAAATGATTAAATTTTTGCTTTTGGAATCTCAAACTGAAAATAGTTTGACATATGTGTCATGAGTGACATAAGTAACTGGTGTATTTATTATTTGTAAGGCAAAAAGGTAATGAGTTAATTGATTTTTAGCTTTCGTGAAGATACTTCAGTATCGAGCAAAGGCAACCAAGTGTTATTTAAATTAACTGAAATTGATGCTACACAATTATCTTTATTTAATAATATATACGCACTTTCTTTGATTTTGCGTTTTTTAGAACAAGTTTCCTTTGCTAAAATACTAGAATCATCAGTTTATTCTGTGATTGTTATCAAATGCGTGTTGGCATATTTTTGATTTATGAAATTCTGTGTTTTTAATGTATGATCTGTGTTCTTTTATGCGTTTAGCTAATGGTCTACAAGTTTCACCTATTAATATTCGCACAATTTTTAAAACACAAAACACCATTAGATCTCAATTAACAAAAACAAAATCATACAACTTAAATGAAATACAAAAGATGTTTTTTATAAAATACCTTACTGAATGCAATAAGTTTTATATAGGTGAAACTTGTAGACCATTAGCTAAACGCATAAAAGAACACAGATCATACATTAAAAACACTGAATTTCATAAATCAAAAATATGCCAACACGCATTTGATAACAATCACAGAATAAACTGGGATGCTTCTAGTATTTTAGCAAAGGAAACTTGTTCTAAAAAACGCAAAATCAAAGAAAGTGCGTATATATTATTAAATAAAGATAATTGTGTAGCATCAATTTCAGTTAATTTAAATAACACTTGGTTGCCTTTGCTCGATACTGAAGTATCTTCACGAAAGCTAAAAATCAATTAACTCATTACCTTTTTTGCCTTACAAATAATAAATACACCAGTTACTTATGTCACTCATGACACATATGTCAAACTATTTTCAGTTTGAGATTCCAAAAGCAAAAATTTAATCATTTCTTATTTAAATATTAGTTAGTTTTTTATTTTTATTTTTAAGTTCATTTTTAATCTTGACAACGGTGGCAGACTTGCCACCGAAACGTCGTTTTTAATTCGAATTTTTGGGTTTTTTGGGGTTTTCTTTATTTTGTTTCAGGCGACCGGCAAGTTCATAGGGGTCAATAGGGCTGAACTGGGTCAGCTCGTATACCCCGGGACCAGGACCGAACCGGTCCCATTCTTTCCAGGCGTGTACCTAACAAAAAGACCATCCAATAAATGAATCCGCCTAACCAATATAGAGCATATCTTCAGTGATTTTTGTGGTAGTGCCTGAGGTTTAGAAGATAACTTGTCGCTGCTAGTTGGCTTCGGTAAAAATGTAGTAAAGGTATTTCAGTTTTATTTTTTAATATTTAATTTGTTTTATTTTTGTCACAGCCATCGGCGTCGATAAGGGGTTAGGAATATATGGTTTAAGAATCAGATTTTGCGTGCAGGGTAAACATAAAAACATAAAATATTTAGTTTAAAATGTTATGGGTTTACTTTTTTTCTTAATTTTATTATTGGACCATCGATCATCGATGTTTATAAAACATCGATGTTCTTGTTCGATGTCTCGTTGCCATCGATGTTAATCATTAATCGATGTCGCATCCCTATTATAAAAGTTTAAACTTTTGAGTATAGAGAATACTCAATAAAAACTAATACATAACCTGATAGATACGACTGCTTTGGCTGATTACTTTACCAATACGGATTTTTCAAATAAATAGATAACCCTTGGTTACGATGACGACTGTGACACGAATTTCATCCTCGTTAGAAAATGGCCCTATAAATATAACCCTTGCCGATTAAGCCTGGTATTTCGAGATGCGAACGCCATCTCGCCAAGCAATTTCCAATTAGCCACAGTACCGATAGTTTCAAGACAACAAAAAGTGCATTATCTAGGTAAATAGGTTCAGATGGTGCTTTAGGCCAACACAATTATACTGGAAATTGACCCCCATCAGACCCTCGGGTTTGTGAATTTCGGACAAAGTTGCTTGGAGAGATAGCATTGTTACCTCCTAATATCAGCTTTATCCGACAAGGGTTATATTTAGAGAAGCTGGGACATTTAAGCATCCTTATGGAACGTTTTCCTAGCAACGGATTTTCTCCGCAGCGTCGGACGGAACACGCTGACGGAATACGGCTGCCCACACAGACATTTAAATTGAATAAAGCTGTTTTACTACAATCTCCTTTTAATTCCATTTTCATATGGGCAGCGGTACCAAGCGCACTTTTAAGGAGGATGAAACACTTGTCGCCATTTCTTCGTCACTCGGGCGATCCATTAATTTGAGACTCCGCAACTATTATTTGAGACTTCGCAATTTTAAAGTTATCAGTCAAAGTATTCATAATTACAGGGTTATGTACTAAGTTTTTTTGTCATTAAGGAGAATTTATGCCAAAGAATATAAACTTCTTAACATTGTTTATTCTAAGGCTAAATAATATTTAATCTTTATAATAAAATTATAACAGTTGTGTTCTACGGCGCAGTAACAAGCAAGAGAACAAAGCCTTTGTGTTAGCCAAGCACCGTTAATAAAAAATCAACCCTTTTTTGAATAAAATGAAAAATGCTAAAAATTGTATAATAGGCATAAAAACAATATTTTAAAAAGACATTTCGTATTCTTTTAAAGCTAAAATGATAAAAAATACATTAGGTTTATGCTAGTTAAAATTATTTTTAGATGTGACGACTACTAGATTACTGTCTTTTTGTTTTGCAAAACTTGGCCGCTCAAAGGTTAAGGTTATGTACTAAAAGATGTTTTTGAAAAAAAACAAACTGCATTGCTAACGTTGGCCTTCAAGAGCAGATTATACTTTAGATTGAAAAACTGGGTACGTCAGCAATTGACACCAGCAACATTTGGACATTGACAGGTTGGGCTAAAGCGCCGCTTTCACATATGGCGGTATAAATATTCGTGGTAGATTTGTCAAAAGGTTTTTATCATAAAGTCCATTTTATTACTGTCCCAAGGACTAATTGTCCGACACTTAACTCGTTAAAAAAAAACTAAATTTAATAATACAAGATTATCCAGACGGCTTAAAAAACTTGTTCTAATTACATTTGAAAGGAAAAACAAAATCTGTTTTCAATGTTTTAGAAAATCAATATAGGTTAAAAGTAAACAAGTTGGATTTTCTTTGAAACTCAACTAAGCTAATTGTATCACCAAGTCAGTTTGTTACAAAGAAACTCATAGATGCCGGTTGTAAAAATAATTTGAAAAATTAGGATCATTAAAATAAAGCAGCTTTATCATTGTGATTAATTTTTCGCAAAAGTTTTTTTTCTCGGTGCTCAAGCAAAATTTTAAACTACTTGTAAAAAAAATCTTTCCAAGTTTCAGATCTAATTATCAGTTTTAAGTACTAACCATTTACTTTTGAAGTATTTTCATTTAAATGCAATTAAAAAAAGTAGTTTTTTTTGAAAAATTTTTAATGATTACTTTTTTTAATATTGCGAATTGTTTTGATAAACTTTAATGCATATTTTACGCTTTTTAAAATTCGTAAAGTGTTTTTTTTTTGTGTAACTCGAAAAATTATATTAACTTTAAAACAAATATTTTTGAAGAGATATATGTAAGTAATCAAAAAAGTTAAACTTAAATCTACGATTTTTTTAAAACTGTCAGTCGGCGGACACTGACGCAAATTACTTTCTCCCAAATCAAATATTCAATTAAATCAAGGTGTAATTAAAAATTATTATTTTTTTGGGCAAACGTAAATGGCGTCGAATTGACTAGGAAACTAGCTTACAACTGTAGCTTACATAACATGATTAGTTAGATTATCCATTTTTACATTTTTAAGACGTAAAAATAGCTGTAAAACCAAACAGAACAAATTTTCTTGAGTCAACCCATTTTTTCTTTTAGCATTTTGTTAAAAAAAAACAATTTATTCTAAAAGTTGTTTTTTGACGACTTCTACCGGTGAACCATTTTGAACACCAAAATTAATCAAAACGTCTTTCACTAAATAGTGATAGCAAACAGCAGCACATTTTTTTTTAGCTAAGGGTATAATATACAGAAGAAAAAAATAGTTACAATAACTTTAAAGTAAACAAATTTTTAAAAAGCCTGTACCTATAATGCTAAACAAATTTTAATAATTTATGTTAAAAATGGCTATTTTAAAAGGCACATTAAAGTTAAGCATCCCAAGATGCTTTATCTGTAAAACATGTTAAAATAATCAAATCAAATTTTCTTAAATAACCTAATACTTAGACAAAGTTGACAAAACTAGAGAAACATGGCTTTAAAAAAGCTAATTATCCTCGGTACTTAGTACTTGGGCATCATACAAGTCAATAGTCCATTACTGTCTTGAATCTTAGTATATATTTTTAATACATAAATTTTAAATTAATTAAATTATTAAATTGGCTTTTATCATCTCCCAGTAAATTTTGCAGAAAATGGTTACAAAAAGTGTCACTTAATTTAGTAAGAAGAGTTAATCTTTATAAATTAGGTTTTGTAGTCTTTAAATAAAATGTAACAAAGTAGGTATTTACTTGTTTTTAAAACAATAATATTTTAGGAAAAATCTTAAGCTATTTACATAGAAATTTGCTTAAAATAGGCAGCCAACAAAGAATAAATTTTATGAATAGGTTAAAAAAAGAAAAACGTAAATAACAGAAAAAACTTACCTAATGCATAGTATTTCTTAAACAGTTTTAAATAAATTTGTGTAATAATGATGAATATTTAAAATACAATAAATATTATAATGAGAAAAAAAGAAACAGAACATTAAAAAAATGTTACATTATCTGTAAAAATGTATTAAAGAATATAAAAAAAGACAATTAAAACATAGAATAATAGTGTTGAGAAGTTCTAAAACTAACTAACTAACTTTTTAACATCTTCATATCTTGAGGTAAAATTACGAGTTTTAATCGACCCTGTTTAGTTCAAAATAAATTTCTTTTATAAAACCAAAGCAGAAGATCTCAAGATGCTACATCCTGAATTTTAAGTTTTCGCGAATGCAAGTAGAATAATAAAAGCCATTTAATTAGAGATATATTTTTACCAAAAATATATACAGGGTGTGCCAACTCTATTTATACAGGAAATAACTTTGCTCCTGTAAAAGATACAAACATAAACTAAGATTAAACAATAATAATGTCCATACATTTTTTTATTAATAGTCATAGTAAATATACAAAGTGTCTCAAAAACATAATTTTCACTGTCAGGTTTTTTAATGAAGCACCCTATATATTTATTAAATTTTGACTCTATAATAAATTCTACATCAAAAATCTATTACACGCTATACGTCAATTATTTCTGTTTTTTGAGATATCAGCAGTATGCTGATATACTCATTAATAAATAAAAGTAAAGCAGGGAAATATTATTTTGTTTTTAATTATTTGTAAATAATTTTGTGACAGTCATAGTAACAAATAATAAAATTAATTGGTCTAATCTTTCATTGTGAAAACAACTTATGGGTATGTCACCAATTTAGTTTATTTTTGACAAATATTTACCTTATTGCACTTTCAAAACATCTAAAGGCGAGAGAAAACGTGGACTGTATAATTATTTAAAAAGTTAGCATGATAAGTTTAATCAATGCAAAACTATTAATTAAATCGAAAATGTGACAATACCCAAAAATAACAAATAGCGCCGTAAGGCCACCACATATTCCGCTTTCTTTGACTTCTCGGCGCTTGATCTTGTTTCTGGATGCACGTTCACTTACATCGATTAAGCAGTTCTCAATAATATTATATAAAAAGGCCAAGTCGACATAAAAATGGTACCGGTACTTCGGTCGTGAGATATTTCCAAAGAGAATTGACAAGGGAAGAGAAACAGTTGATTTACCCCCACCAATTAAGAAATGGCACACACCTGCGTCTGGTGATTGTGTTCAGCGACCAAAAGAGCTCGTCAAAATTTTATTTTATTCTTGCTTAACGTTGGTAAAAAGGACGTGCTTGGTTAAAAGTATGGATTTATTTATAATTTTTTGTTTCAGTACGCACTTTTTACGTAACATTTTTCTGTCTGAATCAATACTATCAGCCAAATATCTTGCGAACTTTCACCGGTTTGATGGTTAACTTAACACAGCGGGATTACTCGTCATGCGCATGGGAGGTTCTTTTTCCGAGCTTGCTATTGGCTGTTATAAATGTCAAAACTCTTGACTTTCACATGTTCAATATGGCTGATGTTTTGTGATTGTTGTGGCTGTATATTTGTTTTGTGTTTTATTCAGTTTGATTTTACGTATGACCTGTGTTATAGATATAAATTATTGAAACAAAATTTGTGGAAATTTATGGGTTTTTTAATAAATTATTTTTTAAATTATTTAAGTTGTTTTTTTTTTTTTTTTAATAAAAACAAATTAACACTATCTAGGATTTATTTATGTAACAAAACATTATATACATTAATATTTTATATACATCCGTAAAATATATTTAATGAATATCTTGCTTGAAGGTAAAAGCACAATGAACCAATAGAGGATTTCTGTGTGTGTCACTCTCATTTAAAAAATTTGCTTAAACTGTAAAAGTCAGACAAATGATGAGTTTAAAAAGTATTAATAGTGATAAAAATTATACTAAAGCGAAAAATAAAAAGGCCTAAAGCCTATACACTTAAAAAACCTAATAACTGACCCAGTAAGGTACAAACCAGGATATAGAGTGTGTCTACTTAAGTTCGTACCATAAGGCAAACTTATTATTAATTTTACGAAAAATTTAACCATTCGATATTAATTGTTTTCAGTGGTAGGTATATGAAATATCTTAAAAATATAAATTTATATTAAGAGGAAAGTACACTTATTTTTGTCAATATTGAAAATTTGTGGAAAAAGATGTATAGGATTAGGATTTTTTTTTCTGCAATGACGAGCATTATTGAGCTTCTTTTACAAAAAGTATTTTATTTCAAAATAGTATCCAGTAATGTGGAAACTTAAATTTTCATTGTTAATTAAAACCTACAATCTTATCTGCTTCCTTATACCTAAAAAACAAGTATGTAGATATCGAATAAAATGGACCAAGCACAGTGGCCTATGGACCTACTACGCTTAGTTAGTATAAGTAGGTAATATTAATTTATAGACTATAATACCTTTCAACTAAATAGGATCAACATAAATCTAAAATTTTTTGGTTGGTAAGTTTGAGCATGCTAATTTCATATATTTCTTAAAATTATACACTTCTTTTACATTTAGTACCATTTTTATGCTAAATAAGTAATCTCGCAATAAAAGTTTAGTTTTCAAGAAATAATTCTATTTAGATTTTTATTTTCAGCCTCATTTCCTAAAATTTATACCTCATACATTTTTCGACATTAACCTATTCCAATCTAAGAAAAAAATAGTCTTCTACCAAATAGATTTTACACACACCAGGGTTTTAGCACTAAATTACCAATATTTAGTCATTAAAATATTAATAAATTTAAGTATAAATCACATTTTACACTTTTTATTAATGTTTTATGTATATTTACTCAATAAATCAATGTTTTTGAATATACCGCCTATTTTGACATTGGGAGTGCGTATGCGCATGCCTGGCCATCCCGCAGACCCTTTCTTCAAATTAGCTACTTCTTCGAAACGGCGATTGATCCCCTATTTTTGTCTATTCTTCTTGATATTTCTAGAGAAAGTTTTTGAGCTGAGTATCTATTTCGACCGGGAGTCGCTTTCGTCATGCGCGCGAGCTTCTCGGACGTACTATAAGGGTTGTCACAAATTTATATTGCGAACACACACAATACAAATATTATAAGAAAAATAGAGAAATTATTTTTAGGTTGACATTATAAATCCATATAAAAAAATATTTTAACAAAAATATACAAAAAGAGAAAATATGCGATTTGACGAAACAATAGCAAAACGTTAATTATGGCTGGTTTTAAGTAAAGTAAGTAAATAATAACATGTATTGTCACTCTGACAGTAACACAACTGAAGATATGTTCTGTAGTTTCGCGGATTCATTTAATAGATGGTAGCTTATTTGTACTATCGCCAAAATAAAATTAGTACTAAAACTAAAAGATTTAAACAAGTAAACAGATAATTAAAAATCATTTTTAATTATCTGTTTACTTGTTTACATTTTTTTTTTGGTTTTTTAGTACTTTTAATTTTATTTCTGGCGTGTACCCAAATAAATACCATCTAGTAAACACAACTATTAAAAATATTTAAAACTAACATATTTTTCCCCTCTTGTCTCTTAATTCGTTAATGAGTTGATTAGCATACTGTTATTATCTCAAAAATTTAAAATAAGTGACGTGTGGTGTACTATATATTTTCGATGTAAAATTTAATACAAAGTCAAAATTTTCCAAAATAAACAGGGTGATTTGAAAAACCAACTTGACCATAAAAATTTTGTTTTTAAGACACCTTATACATTACTTGGTACTTTCAGTAAAAAGACTATATCCAAATAAGCATATTCTATTTTAGGTTTATTTTTATAATATCTTGTACAGGGGCGAAGTTATTTCGTAAATAAATAGAGTTGGGACATCCTGTGCATACTAAAATATTAAGGGTGTTTTCCATTTGAAATATCAAAGAGAATTCTACTTTTTGATATAAGCTGCAGCACGCTGTTGCATCGTTAAAATTATTTTGGACTCATTAGATCACTTCTTTTGATTGACCTCCGAACAGTGCGGACGTGCGTAGAGGACTACAAAGTTCTTCCCGGAGTGGCGGCTAGAGGTGTCGTACGAACGTTTTTTACCTTCGGGGATCAAGGAAAGATTCACGCTAAATTGACGGCATCTTTCTTCTGGATCTAAGCGCTGTGAGCGAAGATTCCTATAAGCTGATGGTATCCTGTTTGGTGGTGAACACGAGGTATTTCTCAAATGGCGGGAAATAGATGGGCGTGCCATGGAACTGTCAGTAGTGAAAGTGAAGGTTATACGTAACACCAGTAGCAGATCTTGGTTTGACAGCTGACAATTTATGCATTGCATCGATTGTTGAATTATTTGTTTTCTTTTGGAATTTCTGGGAGCTACGAGCTCGATTATCCAGATTTTCCGCCGACGAAGCCCTGGAAAGCATAGTCCGAAAGGGGGAAAGTGGTGGATTGGACCTGAAGGGACCAAAACCAAGAAAAAAAAATACAATAGAGTAGAATAGATCGTTAGATCAAAAGTCATTACTTATGTTGCCAGATAAAAATTATTCCAAGGTTTCGTCTTCCGTAAACATCTAAAGCTGGGTCCAGATTTGCAACAATTCACCAAACATCCGTCCAAATAAACCAACCTATTTGCGTGCTCGTTTGATGCGATGTGATGAAACCGACAAGCTCTGAATTACAGCGGAATCATGCCCCAAGCTCTTGGAACGACGTGAATTTCGTCCACGTCTGCGCTATGCGGCGCGCTATTCGGCGCGGCGGATTGTTGCAAGTCTGGGCGCAGCATAAGATGCCATTGACCGTCATACACCCAGTTCTGGATTAACCTATAAGCAAATTAGGCAATTGCTTAGGGCATTACGTTGTGAGAGGCACCTTTTTTGTATTAAAAAAATGGGTATGTTAAAAGAAAATGTTGCATGATATAAAAAAGATGGTGACCTTATTTTTGCTCCTCAAAAATTTTATGTGTAGGGTTCACCACAGGGGTGAACTGCTTCCTTTGCGGTTACTTAAAAGTTCATAGAAGGCTTAGACAGATTTTTGTTTAAACAACTTTGGCAGTTTTAAAGTGTCAAGTATTATTTATTTGCTTGCTGTTGTACTTACTTTCTTTGGTGATTATAAATATGGAGTTTAGCAAAGATGAGTTGGTTGATACGGTTTTTGCACTTGGTGAAAGTAAAAAAAGTGTTTTCTGGCTAGCAGGAATTACGCGGCTCGTTTACCAGAGACAAGAGCTCCTGACGAAAAGTGTTTTAGGAGATTTCTTGCAAGATTTGTTGAGACGGGAAGCGTTTTCTATAAGAAAGAAACTCGGTCAAAATCCGCTACTAACGAGGAAAATAAATTGCTTGTGTTGTTATCAGTAACTGAAAATCCTCATGTAAGCCAAAGACAACTGGAGGAAACAACAGGAATAAGCGATACGTCAGTGCAGCGAATTTAAAAAAAATCAACTTTTACGCTTACCATATTCAGTTACATCAAGCATTAACGGAGATAGACATTCAAAATTCAAACAACCTTTTGTGAATGGGCAAGAAACAACTTGCAAGAAGATCCTTTATTTTTCAGTTACGTTATATTTTTCAGATGAAGCGAAATTTCATAATAGATGTTGTGTCAATAGACATAACTTTTATTATTATTCTTCTGAAAACCCACGAATCCTAAGACAAATAAATCGTCAACATCAATGGTCTGTAAATGTTTGGAGCGGAATCGTTGAAGAATATATAATAGGCCCACATTGCTTTGAAGGTCCGAAACAGAATGTGGCTTCAACAAGATGGAGCACCACCTCATTTTTCACGGGATGTCCTAATCCGGCACTGCATACAGACTGTATAATTGATAACCCTGTACAAAGTTTTAATTTTTAGGTCAAGAACTTATCATAAAAATTCTTTTTATAATAAAGTCCCCAGTAACTTAAAAAACTTAAAGGTAGAAAATGTTCAAGAATAGTTTACGATGTTTAAACTGAAAAAGTTGACGCTAGGGATAACGACTTTTACAAGTACGACACTCAAAATAAATTGACGGAAATCTTTTCTCCTTATAGAAAAATGTTTGTTTTGTGTAAGTTGAGTTTAAGTCTTTGTATAGTTATCGTCAGTCATAAAACAAAAGAAGAAAAGTTGGGAATGTTTGAATATTGCAAACACGTGAATTATGACCCAAAGCAAAATGTTTTATAGAAATAACTTTTTTATGCTACATAAGTTTTTATAATTTTTTAATTGTTTTATTTTTGTCAGTTTACATACTGGAGAATAACATGGAATACTTATAGCACTTAAATCAATAACTTACCCAAACAAGAGAACGACTTTATGGACCGATCCACTTTTCTCTGTGCAGGGTGTAATTTAATTGATGGCTAAAAATACGAGAAATGATTCCTTGGCTTATCTTATAAAGAAAAATCACATTAACATATGTCCTAAACCTCTTAGCTTTTAGATACAGAGTGTAAAAATTTAAAAAAAATCTATTTTTTAAATATCCTAACTATTCTATTCCCAATTTAGTTTTAATTTGGCAATATTATTAATGACATTAGAAAAGTAATTTATCACTAACTTAATTACATTTATTTAGCCCAGTAGCGTCTAGAAAGGCAACTGAAGAAATATTTCCAACAAAAGAAACGGTACGCCACTGACTGTGTAGAAGTGTGTAATTTTTGGCTTTCTTTAGATTTATCTAATAAAAATACTGCTTTTATGTCTATTAATGTTTTTTGTGTATTATTTAGTTTAAGAGAAAAAAATCACTTAGACCATAAAATATGCATTGCGTGATCTTTTTTTTATTTAGGTTTTATAATTTTTAATTAGCAATTATGTTACAAAAGTATTAAATACCTATTTAAATAAAGTGTATATCCAGTATAACAGATTTTACTAAAATAAATGTTTTCGACATTTTTTGGTTTTTTGAAAATTTGAACTAAAAATCCTAAAAGTAAGACCTTTAGGACTTATGTTTATATAAACTTTTCTTCCTAAAATAAGCTAAAAAATCATACCCTGTATTTTTAGCCATCAATTAAATTACACCCTGTATATACTCCACAGATAATATGTCAACATCCGCTTGTTTAAAAAATTCACGACACTTGTCAAAATGTCGCTAACTGAGGAATTAAGTAAACATAGTTTGGATTCCATAACACGTGGGTATTTAAGGAAATGAAAACGCAGACTGAACTGCCAAAGAAGCCCTAACTCTGAACATACCCATCAAAGAAATTCAGCTTCAGAATGACCTTTATAATCGTATAAAACAATCAGTTAAGAAAAATGGCAACAATACTAAAACCAATCAAACACCAAACTTTGCGCAATTCAGCCTAAAGTTAAATTTTTTGGTATACCAACTTTAAATAAAAAGATAAAATAATACTACGGAGATTAAGAATTGGACACACTGCAACTGCACTGTGATATATATATATATATATATATATATATATATATATATATATATATATATATATATATATATATATATATATATATATATATATATATATATATATATATATATATATATATATATATATATATATATAGGTTTTATCTTTCCTATATTCCGAGAAAACGGAGTTTAAAAAGTTTCGAGGGACATCAAACTAAAGGGTTTCATTGATATTGTGTCGTCGTCTTGGATCTTTTTAAACGTTTTCTCTAAAACTATTAAATATAGGTTATGGGTATATTATAGGTTTTTTATGAGAAAAAAGCTTGTAGAGTTTAAATCTCCTAAAAACATATAGGGTTTAACATTTAAATTATCAGGGTTATGATATCTAGAAGTTCAAATTATTTTGAACACTTTCGGTTAAACAAAAATCAGTATTATTATGGCCTCTATAGATAGGGACTTTTAAAATAATTATTGTATGAATTTGAGATTTTTGTGATGTTTATTTGTTTTCCCATAAAACTGGAAATTGTGCGGTCGTTTGGACATTTTCAAACGTCATAATCTCTAAAACCAAAAATGTTACGTTATGGATATATTTAAAGTTTTACCCATATTTAGAATGACCTGAAAAAAAATACGTTGTGTTCTATTTAAAATATCAAAGTTTATGTTACTTCCTGTTGAACCGAAAGCAATACACAGATGCTATTATTATATTTAAAATTGGCTTCCGGTAATACAATATAATTGAAAACTAAAACTAAGCGACTTGGCAACGTTGAAGTTGCAAATTTAGAACATAATGATGGTTCATAATCATTTTTTTCTGTTGTTGCAGTTAATATTCTATTTTTAAAGAATTTTTATGATTTAGGGAATGCATGTAACAAAAATAAAAAAATAGTTAGTCCACAACTAGTGTTAAGCGTTCAAGTGGTTGCCATCATGGATTTGGTTAAAAATTCAGCAATGAAGCAAAACATGCGAAGTCAGTTTTGGTTTATCTGCAGTTCAAGTCTAAATAACGAAGAACTTGTGCTTTATGGCTATATAAAAGTTTCTCGAAACACGGACTATTATCCTGCTTTGTGTTATTTAGGTTGTCAGACAATGATGGCCAATATTTTTCGTCAAATTTAATAACTAATCAGGTAATTTATGTAAATATTCTTTGCCAAATTGAATCTTGATACCCATTTTTATCAGCTGTTTGACCGAATGGCAATACGGTGCTCCTTAATTTGAATTCCTAATATTCCTAAATTTAAAAACTATACTATAACTTAGGGATGAGACATCGATTGTTCAACATCGATGTTCACCATCGATTTTAACATTCAAAGGCTTCATCGATAATCGAACAATATCGATCGCGAGACATCGATTTTTCCAATTTTTTTGAAATATTTTTTTAAATCTCAAATTGAATTTTATAAGTATTGTAAATAGACCTCCGTTATTTTCTTCTTAACCTAAGCAATAAATATAACACAGCATAAATGTTGTCTTAGTTTTTATTACAAATAATTAACATTTTTATATAAAAATAAACATAACATAATATTTATATTCTTAATACTTAAAACTGGTTCTAGTCTCAAAAATTAATAAAAATAAATGTATAGAAAATATCAATAAATTCTTTGGTTTGTTAACAAACATAGGAATGATAAAAAACATATTACCACAGCTACATTGAAAAAATGTTTGTATGGGGAAAAATTAACAACATAAAATATTCCCAATATAAATATTATTTTGACGTTTCTGTTTAAGGCGACGTTTTGTAACCGATTCTTGGTTTTTACGATTCACTTTCCATGACCTTCCAATTTATGAAAGTAGTTTAGATTTTAAAACTGAAAAAATATTCTTTCGAAACATCGATACTTTATCGCTGTTTAAAATCTGCAATATTGATAAGGAAAACATCGAACATCGATTTTTAATAAACATCGATAATTATCGCCCACCTCTAGTGGAACTAAAGGTAATAAATTGCTGAATAGTAATTTCGTGGTCACCTGGTATTGATAGATTTTTTATGTATAAACTATTTTATATAGACAACACTGATTTATTTCTATTTTTAGTATAACAAAAATATACCCACTGTTAAATCATAAAAAATAAGTATATATTATACGCCGTGTTATTTGTGCACTTAAAAAATACTGGGAAAAATGATCGCAACATATAATTTAGCGCCACGAGCAAGGTTAGATTAATATGTACTTGTACTTGGCTTAGGTTTGTGCATTATTAGTATGTATTTGAAAAGGATCATTCAAAAAGAAACATTTTTAGTTACAAATAATTAAAAAAAAATGCCAAACAAGTTTGAAATTGACCTAAAAATTTATATTTTGTAGTTACTCCCATTATTATTTTTATATTTGAAACGCCCTGTATATTTTTAAAATGTAAATTCTTTAAGCTATTCCTGACATAAAACCTTTAGTATACATACATATAGAGAAAACGGAGTTTGAAAAGTTCCGAACGACATCAGACTAAAGAGTTTCATGGATATTGTGTCGTCGTCTTGGACCATTTTAAACGCCGTTTGTCCTATTGTAAAGTTCATCCGTGGACATACTGAATATTGTTTTGATTGAATTTTATACTTTTATATTGACTTTTCTCAAAGCCTTGTATAATTTTTAAACAATTTAATTATGTTACTTAATAGAAATAATAAAATGGTTTTTAAAAGAATGATATAAAATAATTTTTGACCAATTGTGGGCATGTCTTATTTTGAATAAATTTTTTTAAAAGAATGACCTTTCTTTTCAAAAAATAAATTTCTTTGTCCATTTGTACCCTTGTAATTCCTATCCGTGGACAGGCTGTACATATCTCGGTACGTATATTAAAAAAATACAAATTAAATGTTTTGCTTCATAATTTTTTATGCAAGAATTTGTACAGATGCCTTCAATTAAGCAAAATAAAGCTAACCGAATTTAAAAAGAATGATTTCCATAATCAAAGTACTTCAAGATTTTACAAATGCGATTTTTCGCATTAACAATACTTTTCTTCCGCGAAAAATGTAAAAGCTCTTAAGTAGCCACCATAACTTAACCGCTAGAAACGGCCGTTATTCCTCACTGCACCGTGAAACGTGTTAAAAGTTTCTAGAGTTTAAATTTTAAAGAATATATAGGGTTTTACATTTAAATTATCAGGGTTATCATATCTAGAATTTTACAGCACTTCTGGTAAAACAGGAAGCAGTATTATTATGGCCTCTCTAGGTAGGGTCTTTTAAAGGAACTATTGTATGGATTTTAAATTTTTGTAATGTTTACTTGTTTTCCCATAAAACTGCAAATTGTGCGGTCGTTTGGACATTTTCAAACGCCATTTTTTCTAAAACCAAAAAAGTTACGTTATGGATATATTTAAAGTTTTACTTATATTTAGAATGACCTGTAAAAAAATACAGGGTGTTCTATTTAAAATATCAAAGTTTATGTTACCGCCTGTTAAACCGAAAGCAATACACAGATGCTATTAATATATTTAAAATTGGCTGGTAGTCTTGATGAACCTGAATTTATATTTCGTAGTTAGTCCCATTATTATTTATTTTTATAAAAAAAATAAAAATCATTTGGCCATGTCTACGTTTATTCAAACTTGGACTATTTTATTATTTTTTTTATGTTTTTGGCCATGTCAAATTTTGTTTGACTTCTAATCTTTTACCTCTTTGTTCATTGCGATACATACCTTTTAAAAAACAAAAAATGTCAATTGATCAAACCTTTCTATTCCAAGAGTCAAGTAACATTCAGTTAGGTTCTGTTAAATCTACAGGGTGTATCATTTTTAGGTCAGCACAATTAATAACTTCTTTATTATTGGAGATACGAAGTCAGTAAATAAGTAAAGTTGTAGTATTTTTTCGCTGATTAACGTGCTGCCAACAAAAAACAATTGAACATCGGCATTTCGATCTATTGCAAAAAATATACTTTTAATGGAATACCCTGTATAATTATATCATTACTCGAAAGATCTATCAAAGAGCATTAAAAAGTCCTTTGTGTTATATCCAAATTTAAATAGTTTCGGAAAATATGGCCATCCTCAGGAATTTGATAGTAAACTGGCATTTTTTTAATAAACACTCCGTATATTGCATCACCAATAAATAGATATTTTAAAGAGCTTTATAGTTTTAAAAAATTGCCATTCAAATCTAAAAAATAGAAGATATTAGTGTCTAATTTGTCTTCGACACTAAACTTAGAGCTGATGATATAATGAAAACTTTAACACAATTTTCAGATTTGGATGACCATATTTTCAAAACTATAGGAGATAGACATATTAAATGTGGTATTTTCTTAAAACTTTCTTAAATATCTATTTTATGGTTATGCTATATACAAAGTGTTTATTTAAAAAATGGCAGTTTACTATCAAATTCCTATTATAGATAGTCATATTTCCGAAACTATTAAAAATTGAATGAAACACATAAGGACTTTTTTAAAAGCTTTTCGAAAGATTTTTTAAATGGGTATTATAGCATACAGGGTGTACCTTTACAATGTTTGGCAAATGTGTTTAAAAATTGCATTTAAAACATTGTGGTAAACTTGTCCGACAAAAAAGTAACGCGTTTGCCCAGTCCGACAACTGGAAACAATTGACGTTGACAGGATGGGTTAAAGCGCCGCTTCCATATATAATATGTCCACGGATGGACTTTACAATAGAATAAATGGAAAAAAATTTAAATGTTCAAGCAAGTCGTGTATAACAACAGCTTTTGCTTCTTAAAAAAGCCAAGATTCACATTGAAAAATGTTCTTTGTTTTGTACAGGGGCTCCAAAAACTACAAAAATGAGAAAAATAAACCACGACAAAACTACCTTTATCTTAACTAATTTGGCAAAATGTCATAAAAAATGGTTTTAGGAATAAAATGAGGATCCAAAATCTAAAAATACATATATATAAAAAAATATGAACCCGAAAACAAAATTTTGTTTATTTTATGTAAAATTTTAGATATGGAATCCTTATTCAATTCCACAAACCTTCTTTATTTAACATTTTGCTAAATTATTAAAAATAAGGAAGTTTTGTCTTGGTCCATTTTCAGATTTTTGTAGTTTTTGGAGCCCTGAACAAAACAAAATAAAACAAATTTCTCAACATGAATCTCGTTTTTAACAAGAAAAAGCAGTTGCAATACACAAATTTCTTATAAATTAAAATTTTTGGACTATTTGTCTGTTGTCCTATTTTAAAGTCCATCCGTGGGCATAATGTATATGGCATAATAGATATTCGTGGTAGACGCGTCATAAGGAACCACCCTGAAAAGATTTTAAAGTGTCTTATCATGTATCAATTTTAGGCGTTCAACCAATTATAACCGCGGTAATAATTGGTAACAACTTTGACGTATAATACATTGTTTAAACGTCAACATTACCAATACCGTTTTAGAATTGGTTCTTCGCCTAAAATTGATGATAGAGTCCATTTCATTACTGACCCATGGAACCTTCCTTAATTTTGATGTGTCAGGCACAGAGGGGCAAAAATTATACTATAATTTAATAAGTAATAAAACAATAGCAAAATTACCAATAACATAATTTTTAGAAATAAAATGAGAAGAAAAATTAATCCATAAAACAAATTATTTATTCATATAACGTCCCTAATTTGAAACGAGACTCGAACGCAATTTATAAATTGCACAAATGGCAATTTTTATTAAAATTATTCAAATTAGTTGCGTATTAGTATGCACAATATGTGACCGGTAATTGTCGTATTTTCCATTTAAATTATTGTTTTTGTTCAAGTGACGAAAACACATAAATATTTTACATATTTCGAAAAATATTATCTGACCTATATTAATAATGGAATGGGGGTCCAAGAGGAGATTTTTTTGGAGTTTACTACAGCGCAGAAGATTAATATACCGGAGGATATCTTGTACCCGGTTAAGTACCTCCACCAATAGCTATTTATGTATCAAGGGCGTTACTAGGACTATAATGCCCTGAAGGTCGAAATAGATTTCGACCTGATGGGCATTATAGTCCAGTAAAGCACGTGGTGCATACAATGCTTTATGTTTTACCCAAAAATAGTTTTTCAATGACTAATTACATTATTTATTCGCAATATAAAAAATAAGTTGCACCTGTACCTGTATACGTAAGTAGATAATGACTGGTGTTTAGTTTGACTTTGATGTTTCTATCAGTTAGTCAGTTGGCATATTTTATTTAACGATTTGCTCAAAATGGAAGAAATTCCACAAAATATAAGAGAAAAGGCCATAAAAGCGACCGAAAATCTTTTGCCAGTTAAATCAAGGCAACAGTATGATCGAGAGTATGGCATATTTGGTATTTGGAAAGATGAGAACGCAATTCTTCAAATAACCGAAACCGTTTTAATGGCATATTTTCAGGACCTGGTAAGTTATTGATTTTATTTTAATACATAATATGTTTAACAAACTTTATTATTTTTAGTCGGAAAAATACAGTCCGAACTCTCTCTGGACCAAGTATTCCACTCCTAAGGTCTACGTTGATGGTCTATGAAAATATAGACATTTCGCAATACCATCGTCTCATATCTTTTTAAAAGTTCAGTCGAAAGGATACGTCCCGAAGAAGTCTAAAGTTTTGAAAGGAGAACAAATATTAAAATTTATTAAGAAGGCTCCTGATGATATCTACTTGGTACACAAAGTCATATTGGTAATGGGTGTTTTTGGAGGTTTAAGACGAGATGAGTTGGTCAAAATGACTATTGATGACATTGAAGATAGAGGAACAGTCTTGGTTATAAAGGTACCAGAAACTAAAACTTCAACTTCAAAAAGTTTTACTATCATTGAAGAAGATTTAGGCGCTTTAAAGTTAATAAAAAGTACACAACATTAAGACCAGCTGGAATAAAGGAGCGAAGATACTTTCTTACCTATAGAAAGGGTTGATGTACAGTACAACCCATTGGAAAAAATACCATAGGAAGCGTCCCAACATTGATCGCAAAATTTTTAAAATTGGATAATGCCGAAGCTTACACCGGCCACTGTTTACGTCGCACATCGTCAACTTAACTTGTTGAGGCAGGTGCTTCGTTTGAAACGCTAAACAACATGGGAAATGGAAAAGCTCTTCAGTAGCTGAAGGATATATAGAAGAAAGTATTTCATCCAAAAACAAAGTAGCCAAAATGATTGCCAATTCAGTTAATTCCGAGGTTAATTCCGTATCGACTATTGAAAATTCTTTAATGGACTGTTCTTCTATATAAAATAGCGTTAGTGCTACCACCGCTGCTACCATCACAAAAAGCACCGACCATTCTATAGTGGGATCAGCTACATTTTCCGGGACATTTCAAAATTGTAATTTTTATTTTGGAAATAAAGTTTAATTTTTAGTATTGTTTAAAGAAAAATAATTTTTGCATAAACTTGATCTTTATTGTGAGAAAAATAAAATTGGATAAGCAATAAAATTTCCATATTAGCGCATTAGGGCATTATCATAATGCCCGCTTATAAGCAGGTATTATTGCTACCATAACATATTCCTTTTCTTAGGTAATACAGATTAATAAAAGATGGGTAAAATATAAATAAATATAAGCCGTATACAGGGCCGATCGTAAAAAAAAACAAAATATATCCAGCAGAAATTGTCAAGCTCGTCAAAATAAGATGGGGTGCATGCTTAAAGCGGGTTTTACACCTGACAAGTAATTGATCAATTAATTGAACAAGTGCTTGTTCAAGTGACTTGACGGTTAAAAATTTCCTCAACTTATTTATCAAGTAGCTTGCTCAAGTACTTACAGAAATTAAAACTTGTCATCAATATTTTTAGGGGCCTTAAAGTCATTAGTTAATAGTTAACATATCCCTAGAACACCATTTGATGAAATTAAAAATAAATGTCACAATAACTTGGAGAGAGTAAAAACATCCAACTTTTCAATTACTTTGTCAAATATTTGACAAAGTTATTGAACAACTTTTTGATCAATAACTTGTCAGGTGTAAAGCCCGCTTAACAGTGTATATTCCACTAATCTGACAATTTGAGAGTGACGTAAAGGAAAGATAGGGCTACAAAACGTCATTTTGATAGTTACGAGCATGGAGTTTTTTTTTATTTTAAAGAAAATAATTAAAGGATAACGAAAAATATGTAACATAATACGATCGAACGATTTCCACAACCCGATATAATATCAATGTTCTTTTGACATATTTAAAAATATATAGGCGCTTCCCCACCGATGAAAATGTATACATTATACACCTTTTTTTTATTTTTATTTAAGCTTTGCCACCCAATAGGTCTCTATGACGCTCGAGTAAATCCCCATTTAGCATCGTGGGCTCCCCTACTATAAAGCTACACTTATTTTTTCGACCATCCTAAATATTTCTATAGGGAGATTTTGAAGTTGGTACCTACTTTTCTTTTGACACTGTATATAAACAAAATAAAACATTTTTCAAATAAGTTAATGTCTGGAAATGCTTTATTTTCGAGATACAGGGTGCTAAAGTTTTAAGAAAAAAAATGCTTTTTTATCATAACTTTCCTAGTACTCCAGATATTTTGCAAAATTCGGTGCATTTCTTTACATTACAACTACATTACAATGTGTTCTATAAAAGTTATTAATTTTTTTTTACCAGTGGCGTTAGAACGGGATTTGTACTAATTCTTTAAAGAAAAAAATAGCACGCCACTGCCTTTTTTCAAATTATTATTATTCTTAAAATACTCATTTACTTTGAGGTTTGTCTCCTAATATTTTTCGTATGACGAACGGTTTTTGTTTAAAAAAATAAAAACCATTTTGATGCATGGCAAAATCACTAAAATCTGATATGGTGTTTTATCTCTAAGTAAAGTTTTTGACTATGTAGTAGCTTTCTAAGAGCAACAACTTTTGAATGACATTAAAATTGTAGAAACGTAAGTATCTGACCTTAATTTAATACAAATTAGACAATAAATTTAACATATAAGACACCATATCAGATTTAAGCAATTTTGCCATGCATCAAATGGCTTTTATTTTTTGAACGAAAACAGTTCGTCGTACGCAAAAATATCTAGAGACCAATTTATCCCAAAGGAAGTAGGTAATTTAATAATTAATAGTTTAAAAAACTAAAAAACACGCTTTTATATGCAACCGAACTAAAAATTAGAAAATAATTTTTCATTAAAAAAAATATTGTCATTTCATAGTAAAAAGCGTGGGGTGCATTTTTACTATTTTTTCATAACTTTTCCATCATAGATATTTGCAAATATAATAATTATAACATTTAATATATTTATCACCCCACGCTTTTTACTATGAAATGACAATATTTTTTAATGAAAAATTATTTTCTAATTTTAGTTCGGTTGCATATAAAGCGTGTTTTTTAGTTTTTAAACTATTAATTATTTTTCATTTTTAGTTTCTGCTACTCTTTACAAAATGGCGAAAAAAATTTTTAATGAACAAGGGTGGCAAATTTTAAAATTTTTCCAATAGATTGCAACTCACTAAAAAATTTCTTCTTCATTAAGTAGCAAAGTTTGAAATTTTGCCAACAGATGGCAATCCAGGCAATGTTTGGACCGTTGCCAATATATTGCAACCCACTAAAAATTTCTTCTTCATTTAATAGCAAAGTTTGAAATGTTGCCAACAGATGGCAACCTAGGTGTTGTTTTTATAATATAATGGATTTTTTTTCCTGGCGATCCAAAAAGATAACGGGATACTGTTTGCAGATTATTGCATTGTCATGTTTCCTTAATACGTGTGCAAAGTTTCAAAGAAATCGAATAGCTGGAAGTTGGTTAAAATGAGGCTCAAAGATTCCGTTACATAGCCAGATAGTTACAACCCAAGTTAATAAAAAAGCGTGTTAACGGCATTTATTAACTGTTATTGTTCATAAAAATTGAACACCAATGGTGCAACTAACCCAATTGTGTAAAGAACTTATTAATTTTTATTGTTCATAAAAATTGAACACCAATGGTGCAACTAACCAAATTGTGTAAAAACTAAAAAATTTCTTCTTCATTTAATAGCAAAGTTTGAAATGTTGCCAACAGATGGCATCCTAGGTGTTGTTTTTATAATATAATGGAATTTTTTTCCTGGCGATTCAAAAAAGATAACGGGATACTGTTTTTAAATTATTGCATCTTCATCGGTCCTTGACACGTGTGCAAAGTTTCAAAGAAATCGAATAGCTGGAAGTTGGTTAAAATTAGGCTCAAAGATTCCGTTACATAGATAGATAGTTACAACCCAAGTTAATAAAAGCGTGTTAAAAATAGTATTGAATAAAAAAAACAGTGGCGTATAACTTTTCTCTTCAAATAAATTTAACACAAATCTTGTTTAATTGCCACTGGTTATTTTATTTTCGATATAGATTGGCGGTTTAAGAATTCAGGACAATACTTAAGAATTGTTAAAATTTAAATATCTTTAAAAATTTGTTTTATAAATTTCAATTACTTTATTTATTAGTATGTTTTCAAGCTGGTCATATATTTGCTTTAAATATGCAAAAGCTTAGTATTTATTTATATTATTTTATTGAAAATTATTAATTTTGTTAAGTTACAGAAAAGCAACAAGTCCAGAAGATTTTAGTAGCTTTTGTCTTTTTAAAAAATAGCAAGATTAAATAGGCTATTTGAAATAAACAATACCATTTTTTTAACATGGATCTTTTTCTTCTCCTCTCTTTATTTTAAGATTTTCTTAGCAAGGTGTTTAAGTACAAGCCAGTCCAACCCTTTATGTTTTTCAGCCAGGAGCATTGTCTACGTCCAGGTCCTCGTCGACCTTCAATTATCCTTCTATGATAAGCTGTAAAAGCTCGTACGTGTCATGTCTCTTAGATGACCCAAGTAGGTAGTGTAGTTTTGCATTTCTTTTAAATTATTTAAAAGTTCCCTTTCTTTTTTCATACGGCTGAGAACTTTTCGGGTAGTTGTATGGGTAGTTCAAGGTATTCCTAGCATTCTTCAGTACACCTAAATTTCAAATGCATCGAGTATTTTCATGGTGCCAGCTTTTAGGGTCCATGACTCGACTTTATACAAGTATATACAGCATTTGACAAAGTTGTATTTGATCTGAAGGTCTAGTGATTTATCCTATTATATATTTTTAGAAAACTTGTCCATGCCATTTCTATACGAGCTCTTACTTCTATATCTGGATTCAAATCTTTGCTAATCCAGCTGCCCAGATACTAAAATTTTGGAACTTGGGCTATTCGTTTTACTTAGACTGTCACGTATGGATGCTGATAGTTTTGGTTGCGGCTTATCAGTAGCACTTTTGTCTTGGTCGTCTTAATATTCAGACCTAGATGTCTCCCCCAGTCGCTATTTTGTCCAGCAGTCGTTGGAGGCCTTCAGCGCTGTCAGCTATTATGACTATTTGATTAATTAGTATACCGCTGATATTTATGCTATCCTTCGTATCTTTTGCAGCATTTTGAAATATAATTTCAGAGTACATAAAATAGGCCATATGAATAGAAAGAAGAAAATGCTTTTTCCTATAAGTATAAGGTAAAGAAGGATTTACTTTAAACGTATGAATAAAGTTAAGCATTTGCTTACTAGTGCAGTATTTACCTATAGAAAAGTGATGCTGCTATTCAGTAGTTTGCCTCTTTTTATTCATATGGCCCATTGGAAAACATAGGACTTAAAACACATCCTGGACTAACTTCGCGTTTTATTGGAACTGCATCTGACTCAGCATCTTCCAGTGTAATTGCGATGATTGTTAATAGATATTTTTCGTAAATTCTTCACGTACGACACTTGTAAATTGTTTTTGTTTAACTTAAACATTTAAAATATATTAACTAGTTTTAGAAAACCACAATGAGGGCGTTGTTGCGTAAGTTTTGTTGAAATTTAATTTTCACCTATTTTATAACAGAGAAGTTAACTTTGTTGTTTATATTTAAACTATACACTTGTACAATATATTATATGCGAGCGCTTTTCTATTTAACGCAAATAATTTTCCATTTTCCAGTCGGATAAACAAAGAGAAAAAGTTTTAATGCCGGCCATAATTCATACGTGGAAAACGGGGCAGTTGTATTGTTTTTGTTGGCCATGTTAGCGTATAGTATGGTATTTATGTTTGGGGTAAAAAAGGGCTGTGATTATACAGTGGGGTTGCGAACAAATTTATTTAATATTCGTAAAAATATGTATTCTTGACAAGAAGTCATTATACAGAAATAATAAGGAGCTAAGGCTTCTTCCTGCTTGTTATTTTCTTGCGCTGCAAGGTAGCATTCGTCGAAACACTGTCCGATCTGGCGATTCAGATTTTCACACTAGCCAAATGTTTTTCTTTGATGTTAATTAAGATTTTCATCAGTACGGTCTAGGCGACAGCTCAAACTTCAAAAATGTTTTTAGAAATATAAATGGCGTATAAGCGTGATATGTTATTGTCCATTCCGCCCTCTGTATATTTTTTGACACTGTCGATAGAGGGCGGGATGGACAATAAGCTATTACGCTTATACGCCATTTCCATTTCTTAAAAAAAATGAGTTGGTGATCTTGATTAACTTCAAAGAAAAACTTTTGGTAGTGTGAAAATTTACATCGCTAGATTAATGCAGTGTTCAGACGAATGCTACCTTGCAGTATGCAATGCAAGCAAATAACAAGCAGTAAGGAGCTGTAGCTCTTTTTCATTTCTGAATAATTAATTAATATTCATTGCCTTATTTTTAAAAAAGTCAGTGGCTAAACAACCCTCGGCGGAATTGCTAAATTATAAGAAGAATGTCGCCGAAAATTTAAATTAATTTGTTGTTAGTAACAGATTTTAATTATTTTATCATTAATGCCACCGTTCGGCGGTTACGCTTATAAAACCTAATAAAAGTCGCCGAATAATAGTTACCCTAACCTTAATAAAATTATAAATTTTCTTGTGTCACAAGCGTTTACTTTTCTTGTGGTTCTTTTGTTAAATATTATATTTTTAATTGATCAGTTAACAAAAATCAAACCGGAAGACACGTTTGACTCATAAGAAAATTTTTGTCGAAGCTTTTATAGGCATGTAAAAAAGAATGTTTCTTTAAAAAAGCCACAAGTATTTTATCAGAAAAAAAAACTTAAGTATTACCACATAATGTATGCATGTATTTAGGGTGGAAGAAACTTTATATTTGCAGAAAAAAAAGTTACAAGGTAAATGTGATTGTTGATACAAGCCTAAGACTAAAGACTAAAAATGGCCTTTTTATTAGCCTTCCAGATAATACAATTGGGGAGATTAAATTATATTATCATTGGGCATAAGAAAAAAAAGTAGACCAAAAGTTGGAGAAAATACCATATTTGAATTAAGTTAAAAAAAAGAAAACACAGTAAATAGGATAAATAAAATTTATTTTGTTACACCATGTTATGATTATAGTTTTATTTTATATTTGGTATTACTAACTTTCTTACCCTCTAAGTTTTTATTTAATATCATATTAAACAAATAAAGATGTTATTTGTTTGACTAACTTTTAATATCCGGATTTGGTATCAAAATTATACAGGGAGTTCAGTAATTCAACCGATAAATTTTAAGGGGTGATTCTACAATGAAAAATAAGAAAATACTTCATATGAACATATATATAAAAAAAAGTAAAAGACGTCTCCTATGCATCAGAAAACATTTTATGACATACCGGAAATTTCTTTTTTTTTTCATTGTGGGCCGTATGCGGCTTGGGGTAAATATTTTTAAAGAAATAAATGGTACGCCACTGCATTTTTCTTAAATAAAAATATATTTTTAAATCGCCGTTTGGTTTAGAACAATTTGATCTCTTGACTTTGTTTGATGAACGGTTTTTGCATAAAAAAATAAATACCATTTTTTGCTATGTTGCTAATATCAATTTCTACAGTAAAAAATATCCTTTGTTATTTATTCTTTAATTGGATAGGGATTTAACCATCACAAGAAATGGTTTCCATTTATTTACGCGAAAACCGTACATCATACAAAAAAGTCAAGAAATTAAATTTGTTCTAAACTAAACGGAAATTTAAAACAAATGTTTTTATTTTAGAAAAATAGCGTATCATTTTTCTCTTAAAAATATTTACCCTAAACCCCTTATGGACGACACTGCTAAAAGTTTTTTTTTCAAATCCCTTTTAATATTTATGTATGTATGTGCTACCTTTATAAGTTACTTCATACCGGTATCGAAACCAAACCGTCGACTATAGGCGATGAATGTTTTGAATCCCTTCCACCAATAAACTATGTACTCTCCTACAATTCACCGCTACATCGAGAGCGAGCAGAATGAGGTCAGGGGCTTCCTCGGCCCACCGCTACCTCCTTTCTTCGGACGACAAAGCGAACAAGATACATCCCACTACGAATATTTACTATGCTTTTAATTCCCTATGATCGACAAGTTGGTTTTCACACCTGTATTTTTTTTCCATTATTTTAAACTTTCTAAATAGTTAGTAGCTAACCACATATTACAATGAACATGTTCCTCTTTGTGTTACTTCCTAGAATATCCAACACCATATTGTGAATTAAACGTCAAGAATCAATATGCATTATAAAGTTGTAGTGTACAAAACTTTATGTAAATTAGAATTAAATTTTAGTAGTTATTTATAATGGTATTACTTTATTGCCGTTCTTTCAAAGTTATAATAAGTTAAAATTAAAAAAGAAAACAAGTTTATCTCTCCACTGCTTAAAAAATCAAATACTGTTAAATATTTATGTTTTAAGTATTTCCATAAAATACTAAATACAAAAAATAAACATTTTCTTACCAAGATATAATTTTAAAATTAACTGATTTATTTTAACAATTTTCTCTTAAGCGAATTAAATTTATACAATTAAGAGGCAGCAATTTATTAAATTTAAATAAAACTATTAAAAATAATTTTGGAAAACTTTAAAATATTTTTTATACTAAAAATAAAGGAGACTAACGGGGCTGTCGTAGTGGTTCGCGACGAGGTGTGGTTGCAGATCATGGTTCAAATCTAGACGCACCTTTAAAGGTGAGATAAGAGTCTCAGCTCGAGGTTCGCCTCGATCCACAGCTTGTCGGTAATATAACATCAAAAGAATTGGTTCGCGACGGCGTTCGGTTAGAAGTCCAGACATGTTTGATTGCAGGTCGTTGTATACAAATCTAGACTGGGCTGTCGTAGTGGTTCGCGACGAAGTACGGTTGCAGATCGTGGTTCAAATCTCGACGCACCTTTAGAATGCTTAAATATATCAGGCGATTTTAGAAGTTTTCGACCAGCAGTGAAACTTTCAGTTATTTGGTATTCCTGGAATATTTTATTTTGTGTAGGAAGTAAAATAATAGGGGCATAATGAGGTTTTATTATATTTTATATTTAGTAAATTGTATTATCAGAGTTGAATTTATGTTTCTTGTACCTAATGTCAATCAAAATATTACACACCGTTTTTATTGTTGCTAGATAATATTTAAAAACATAAAATACATATACAGTATGTTCAAAAAGTTTTCAATAAATAACAAAATATTTTTCTGCTTGGATATTTGGAAAATATTTACGATAGTCACATGCATATGTTAGGTAACCTAACACCAGCCACGTGGTTGTTTTTATGGCAAACATTTAAAAAATAGAATAATTAATATTAAATGTGTTTAAAGATGTTAAAAAATTAAAAGAAAAGTTTTAAGACTAAATTGTTAAAACTTAAATAATTTAAATAACTGTAAAATAATCTGTATCATGACTCTTCATGACACATAAACTGATTCAGTATGGATAAGACGTTTCACCGTCGGCCATTTTGGCGTCTGCTGTAGTTTTAATAGTTATGCATGCTTTTAAGTATACCGGTTACCTATATGACTTTTAGCACAGCCTTCTTAAACTTATGAGTTGTGAAGGAGGAAATCTTGCAACACAGCACAGTAGTCTGTCTAATGTTTAAACGATTGCTTAAAAAGTTTAAAAGTTTTTTCGGTTTTTAAAAGTTAAATCGTAGTTTTATATTTATCATATAAAAAAAATAAGTAATTCATTGTTATATTTAAAAAATAGGACCAGTACTAATATGTTAATCGCTGTTTTTACGTTTTGATGTGCGCGTATAGTTGGTGCGTACGGCGTACATTATGCCACGAACGAGTTACGTTTCGGGCTGCAAAACGAATTACCCCAGTTATGTTAAAAACAGAGGGTTATCGAAACATTTTATTTCCCCATAAGTGATGAAATTAGAAAAGCCCTGTTATGCGCTATAGACCAAAAGAGTTTTTTTATTTAAAAGTAAAAGTAGTACCTATACGGTAAATGGACAAATAAATTTTACGGGCAACTAATTAACCAAGTGTGTTTTTAAAAATTAGTTTAATTTAATATCAATAGTGTGTAATGTGCACCAAAAACAATTATTTACCACAAGCAATATCTTAAGGACTATATCAACTAATGCGCATAAATATACTGGTAAGTTCACCAAAAAATATTATTTATATAGATATTTTTAAAGTTATTTACTTAAGGCGGTTTTGGGGTAAATATAGTGAAAAACCTAATTTAAAGCTTTTGGAATTTTAAAGTGCATCTTATGAAATACGAATTAAGCTTTAATATTTATAACTAAACACAATATATTTTAGGTATTGCAAATAATAATAAATAATAAATGTTTAGTTAAATTTAAAAAGCTACATTGGTCTGTTCGAAAAAAATGCATAAAAAGTGGTAGAAAAATCCTAACAACTTGAAATTTTTAAATCTTTACCAACAAATTTGTATAAGGCAGAAAAGTTTCTGATAAGTTTTGCAGACACATTTTTGCTTTTTGGGGCAACTATAGTATTTAAAAATATACCTATATGTTGTCGAAATCATCCTAAAAAAGTTAATACCTATATTTTGTTTAAAACACTTAAAAAAATTAATTATATTTAGCATGTAATCTATTAGTAACCCATTTCAATATTCCAACTGTACAGTGTTGTTTGCAACGTTGCCTTTCTTACTTCACGGCTTATAAGTTTAAGAAGGCTGTGCTTTTAGTAAACTGACTGGTTTTGGTTAGTAACAATAAGTTGGTAAAGGCAATAGGACTAGGGAATTATACTGTATAGGCATAGGCTGTATCGATCAGTAAAGCAACAACAAAGGATGAACGATAAATCATCCAATACGAAATGTTTACATGCCGGTATTCACGTTAGACTATCTATTTTCCTTACATTGCTCATGTGTTATGTAATGTAGCTGATCCGGTATACTATACCATACCAAAACGGCAAATGATGTGCTGCCTGACGTCATTAAATAATAAAAATAAAGTTTCACCATACAGGGTGCCAGGGAAATAATTCTCGTAACTTTAAAAGGTGATTCCTTGCATTATTCTAAAAATAAAGTTCATAATAAATTATGTCCGAAAATAAATTGTTTTTGAAAAAATTAGGACATAATAACATTGTTCCAAATATTTGGCAACGTTGCAACACAACAAGGATACGAGCGCACGAGGACAGCAACTAATTCATCGAATTATTATATTTTTAATTAAATATTGTTTTCAGTACATAACATATACTAAAAAAATGAAAGGACTTACCAATACGTGGTGATACTCAGACACAACTAATATCCACGATTATTAGTCGCCTATTTAAAACCATGCGATGCAACAAAAAAAAAAAAAAAAGAAATATACGAAAAACACTTAAAGTTTCAGTTAAAAGTATTAGTAATCACAATACTCTTAAATTATTTGGGAGTCTTCTACAAATTTTCTTCTAGCTGGTAGCATTAGGAAAACGATTTTCGTAAATGCGTCTAATTTCTTCAGAATTGCAATGAGCCTCTTCGTAAATAAAGAGCATACCGTACCATACTCGCTTACCAAAAACATCCTTGTCCTATCAAAATGCACGCTCTGATACAGTGTTACATACTAAAAGTAAAATGTAATTTCAATTCGGGTAATGCATTAATTTATTAAAGAAAATATCAAACAATTCTTTTCTGATTTAGTTTTTTTGCCTACCAACACCATGTCACGTACGACGTTGGCAATTGTATAATAGATTTTGTTTGTCTATTTTTCTTCAGGAAATTGTATTTAATAAGAAAGAAAATATTTTTTAAGACAGTTAGTTAATAAATATGATGTATTGATACATTTTATGCTATTAGGCATATAATTTCAAATAACTCAAGTGCAAAATTAATTGATTTTATGAGTGAGAAGAAATAACTTAAGCATTTTTTTTCCGAAACGGCTAATTTTTGGACAGATGTTATAAGAAACTTTTTGTTTAGAATATTGCAAGGAATTACTTCTTGAAAGAACAAACATTATTTCCCAAACACCCTGTACATCACTTAGTTTTATGGTTCATACCTTCAAAATTATTGACAATAACATAAGGGCAATTTGTTATTTTTTCAGGACAATGCCGTGAAACGCTTTACAATCAAATTGAAAAGCAGGAATGCGGTCGCGAACAACTGCACCGCTGAAACACAATGCCAGAAAATATTGAGTTTGATTTCCTGCAATGGAAAATGAATGGGTTCAATATTTTTACTGTGACAATTAAGATAGTGGCCCTTTTTACAACAGCAATTACGGGTTTTTTATGGGTACATTTAAATTAAAGTTAAAAAATGGATAAATATTAGAGTTTAAGTTCCACTTAAATGACGTGAAACGGTATTTTTTGTTGAAAGTTAGGAATTCAAATTCTATTTCATTACCATGTTTTAGTAGCTTTATAGGTTAAAAGTAATACCCCAAAATGGTCTTTATTTCTTTTTAACACGCTTTTATTAGCATGGGTTGTATCTATCTATCTATGTAACGGAATCTTTGAGCCTGATTTTTACCAACTCCCAGCGATTCAATTTCCTTGAAACTTTGCACACGTATCAAGGACAATGCAATAATTTAAAAACAGTATCCCGTTATCCTGATTAGGACCGCCAGGATAAATAAATTCCTTTACAGATCCTCCGTGTCCTAATACTACTCTTGACAAAATGGCGAAGGAATTTTTTAGTGAATAAACTGGAGCATTTATTTTTAAAAAACTAATTGATATATCGAACTAAAAAATGAAAAAAAAATAATAGTTTAAAAAAACTAAAAAACACGCTTTTATATGCAACCGAACTAAAAATTAGAAAATAATTTTTCATTACAAAGAGTTTGTCACTTCAGAATAAAAGCGTGGGGTGCTTAATATATATTAAACGTTATAATTATTCTATTTGCAAATATCTATGAGGGAAAAGTTATAAAAAATTGTAAAATGCACCCCACGCTTTTTACTCTGAAGTGACAAACTCTTTGTAATGAAAAATTATTTTTTAATTTTTAGTTCGGTTGCATATAAAAGCGTGTTTTTTGTTTTTTTACTATTATTTATTTATTTATGAGTTATTAAAAATTTCGAGTATTTTTATTTTTGGAAATTTAAATAGTAATTTTAATAGTGAAGAATTACTAGATTTCGATATTGGTTGGTTGGTGCTTTAAGAAATGGTAGAGAAACAGAAAAAAAAAATATTTATGTAACAAAAAATAATTGACTATAAATAATTAGTTCCAGAATAAAGAAATAAAAATTTAATTAGCTTCTCGGTAATATAAAAAATATATGGTTTATATAAAAATATTTGGTAATATATTAACTTAATCATGACACAAAAAAGTTTGATACTCTTTTACCAGGAAAAAGATATAAACGCTTTAATGCTCCAAAACCGGTTTAATTTAGCCGATTTAGCGAGTAAATATTCTAAACAGCAGCCAAGGCGGACGCACAACTCCGAGCGCCACCAACTTAAAATAGTATAGATAATGTTCTTACTCATGTAGTAAAATAAATTTTTGAATATCTGCAATATATCCTATACAGGCAACTAAAAAAATTATTAGTCGCCCATAAAATTTTGCAATATTCTCTCATAACATTTTAATATTTTAAATTTTGTGTTCTTTAATTTGAAATTAAAAAAAAACAAAATAGGTATCAAATAATATATTGTTTTCTTACCTTTTAATGATTTGTTTTTCATTTTTCAATATTCAAGATATTTTCCAAGACACCTGAAACAAAAGTTAAGCTTTAAAAACAAGTAACAAATAAAATTGCTTAATTAAAAAAACCTTACCCCTGGCTCTACAGGTTTTAACTTAAATTTG
The DNA here is from genome assembly GCA_014170235.1 of Listronotus bonariensis. Classification (NCBI taxonomy): domain Eukaryota; kingdom Metazoa; phylum Arthropoda; class Insecta; order Coleoptera; family Curculionidae; genus Listronotus; species Listronotus bonariensis. The sequence continues at coordinate 40,444 of JACEGR010001629.1, read as the reverse complement.
GAATAATGGCAACTTGATACTTTATATTAAAAAAAACGTTTACAGATAAGGCATTCTGTACAGACATTTAGCCTTATGCTGTAAATACATTGACTTGTTTCAAGCTTGAAATTATAAAGTAAAAATGACATTGGGCAAAAAATTCAATATATATTGCAGTTACAAATTCAAGTCAAAGTTAAAATTTAAATATTTTTTAGATTTAAATTTGTTACTGCCTAGCAAATACTAAATTATCTGTCAAATATCATGTTAACTTTACAATATTAAGCTTGAAACAAGCCAATGTATTTACAGCATAAGGCTAAATATCTTTTCGACCACGCTCAACATGCTAAAGCTATTATACAGGACAAGAAATACATAAAGACGGAGGGGAGGGGTTGGCAAACTATGGGAAACTACATGTAAAATGTAATATACACGTTGGTATGGTATGGAATGTCAAGCACTATATTATATACCTGTGTGTATTAGAAGTATTTTTAGTTTGCGGTTGCCAAATTTTATACAGTGGTTGTCTCTCGTTAGGACATCCCCTTCTAACTTTTAAATTGTTTGCTATTTTTTCATTAAAATTTAGGAACTTTAGGAAGACAACAATTTTAAAGTAAGATTTGGGCGCCATTAAAAAAATTAAAATAGGGGCTCTTGTGGCACATCCTTTTAAAGCTCCTGGCAAAAACTTTATAACCCTAAAATATAAAGTTAATACCTTTACCTACTACAAAATGGCGGTACTTTTAAAATTACATGAATACCTGATTTGGATGGTCATATTTCCGAAATTAATAAAGTTAGATAGTATTTTCTTATAGCTCTTCTTTCTTTGTACAGGGTGGGATATAAAGTATATATTATTTACTGATGCACCCTGTATATTGTATCTCCATTTAAAAGATATTTAAAAGACCTCTAAAAAATACACATTAAGTATATCTAATTTTATTAGTCTTGAAAATATGCCCATCCATATCAGGTATTCAGGTAATTTTTAAATTACCGCCATTTTGTAATAAGTGAAGATATTGACTTAATATTTTAGGGTTATAAGGTACTCGGGAGCTTTAAAATAAGGTGCTACAAGATCTTCCATTATAATTTAATTTTATTCTTTAAAATGACGCCCAACTCTCGGTTTACCATTTATATCTGTTACTTCGTGCCTAAAATTTGATATATATTTTGTCTTACTCAAAGTCGGTCTATATAGCGTCACGACATTCGGTCATATTGCTTTGACGTGTTATGACGTCACATCTCCTATTTTTCGGCCATTTTTTTCAGTGCCGGAGATATACAGTTTATTGTATTATTAAAACAACCGTTTACACAACAGTTTTTAATTATTAATAAGTTGTAAATTCTTTTACTTTAAATAAAAACATTTGGAATTACATCAACATCAACAAAATATCACTTCCAAAACAATGCAAAATGAAATGCGCAAATTCTAGACGCCACTGGATTGATCATCAGCTTTGATTTTACCCAGTCTTGCCAACTTTTCTCCGTGAAGTGCCCTTCCTTGCGTCCCCGACCTCGAACCGCCTAAAAGTTGAGGATATGTCGCAACCTTATAAATATAAACTAACCTTGGTCTTACTAAAGTCCTCAAAGTTTTAAGAAAAATACCAAAAAAAAAAAAAAGTTTGGAGGGGTGACCTAACTTAAGTCAAGCACTGTGTAAAAGGCAATTACAAAAATCACTTATTAATAAAAATTAACTTTATAAATTGTTGACTTTTGCATTTTACCCGTATTAGTATTAGCTATTACTTTTACCTCGATTTAATAAAAAATATATATGAATGCTAAAGGACCTAATTACTCCCCAGTGAAACGTGTTTAAAATTTATAGTTATTTCTACTTCTATACCCCATTAGTACGTCTAAGTAAAAAGCCTTCTAAATTGAAATGAATGGGGTCGTTATAGGGCTGTTAACAAGAAATAATTGCTTAAATGAAACGTTTAGAAACATCAAAATAAAAGGCGCTGTAACCAGTTTGTAACATAAGGTACCTAATTGAGGGACTAATTAAAATAATTAATATACTGTTGAGAAATCTAAGAGATATCATTAAAACTGGTAAATTTAGGCATTAAATTTTAGGACCCAATATTTAATGTGCTTTAATTAAACTTTTGATAAAATTAAAAAGTTTGGTTGGGTAAAATTGTCAAAAATATTTTATACTCTAGAAAAATTGCGATTAAAAAAAAGAGATATTTCATGTGTTAGATCTTTAACTTAACATAACTTAATAAATTGGAATATGGAACGCAGCATAATTTTCAAATGCTCATTATTATAATGACTGCATCATCCGTGTTTAAAATTATCACATGCCGTTTTAAGACGTATCCAGATTTGCATTTTAACTTTAAACCTTAGTTTTTAGTTTGAATGAAAATAGTCTTTTATAACTGACGTATGCTTTTTAATTACTTTGGCTTGTCAAAAGGTTTATAGAAAATATCTGCCTTTTATTGTTACTTTTGCACTTTACTTTACTTATTTTGTGTGTTTACAAAAAGGTCTATTTTTATTTAAAAATCGGTATTTTAAAAATATTAATTGCTTGTTATAAAACATATGTAGATAACATAAACGTAATAACAGAAAGTAAATTAAACAAGAATTAGTAAAACATCTATGGTATTTGGTATTAGAAAATTAAAAGAACAATCTTTAAAAGCACTAAATTAATGATAAATATATTACGTTATATTAAATACATATAATATATATGTTACGGGCAACGTGAATAACTGGGCATTATTAATAAGGACCGGACATTATTAATAATGTCCAAAAGCGATGGACAAAAATATTAATTTATCACTTTGACCGATCATTATTAATAATGCCCGACGGCTTGTGGTCCATGTAATAAGTCACTGTTAAGATGAATTTTTCACTTGGAAATTGCCAATACGGCAACATGGGCCAGGGGTGTTCTGGTTAGTATAAAAACACTACCCTTCACTTATTTTATTACTTTGCCCAAAATGAGAATTATTTATAATGGCCGGGAAAAGTGATTAATTATGCTGTTTTAATCACATTGCCCAATTGAGTCGGGAATTATGAATACAGACCGGCCAATACTCAATTGCCATTCAAATTGTTACATATATACAGGGTAACCCAGTTGTCCAATATTTCTATTGTTTAACAAGATATGACAAAAGGCTTATATAAAAGTTGTTGGGTTTATAAAGGTGCAGGGTGTTTGGTTATATTTCTACACGATTTATTGTTTAAGATAGTAAAATATTTTAAATACAAAAGTTTCAGGGCTTTATAAGTACCGCCAGGAACAAATGACAATTGCAAAGGAAACAAATAAGCATTAACTTTGTTATTTTAAATAGAACATTATGTACCTATATTTTAAATTAATTGGAAAAACTTAAAAGTTTATAGAACTAGTTTAAATTGTTTAAGTAAAGGAAAAAAAAATCAAAAAACACGTAGGTAGCTCCATTTTTTACATTAAAATATTTTTATTTTAGACAATTTGTTGATTTTAACCAAAACAAATAATGGAAAGGCCATATTAAGAGAAACAAATAAAACCAAAGCCGCCCATTTAATGCTCTATGAATCAAAGCGACTGACTTTTTCAGGATTCAGAGTAATTTCCTGCGATAACTGGTGGTCCAAACATAGACAAAATATATATGTTGGACAACAGTAAAATATAACCTTTTTAATTAACTTAAAATATACATGATGTTCCATTTAAAATATCAAAGTCGATGCAAATTTTTTACTTTGCAATAATAATTTGTTTATTTTCCTAGCAAATCCTGGCGGTTCTTATAAAACCGTAAAATTTTTGTTTTTAAAATATCTTTCTATCTCAAACACTAAAGGTTAAAGACCCTGTTCAGAATATAACCGAACATCGAATACATCTCCTTAAAGTATTTTGATGTATACAGAGTGTCCAAAAAAGATATGACTAGGAAGTTAGTTTTTTAAATTGTAACCCCTATTTTTGTTTACATAATCAGTTTCAGCATAAAATTTTTTAAGTAGTACGCTACTATATTTTGGCAGTCGTGGCGATGTTGCCACGCTATTTATAATTTACTAAAACTTGCGTAAAACAAACAACCCGAAAATTAGGTAAAAACGGAGATAAATTAGTTAGTTATTAAAAATACTAAGCTAAGTGTTTTATCATACTAACGGTCGTATTCACCAAGCTCTCACCACCTAATCAGACTAATAGCAGCTTATGCCAATACTAAAAAGCATTGGCATTAGCTGCTATCAGTCTTATAAAGTTAGTGGAAGCTTGGTAAATACGACCGTAAGAACAACAAAATAAATTTCTTTAAAAAACTTACTAGATCATATACAGGATATTTCTTATAGCATGGCCAACATCTCAGTATTTAAAAAGCTAAATCTTAGGTTTTTTTTTAATGGAACACCTTGTATATTAGGCCATTTTTAGATTTTAGAAATAAAAATAGGGTAAGTTTTATTAGCGATTTCTATACCAAAAATGTAGGGTTTTTAGATATTTAGGGTTTTAAAGAAATTCATGGCAAGTACTATTACACAGTACATAAAAAAGATCCTTGGTATTTTAAATGGATCACCCAGTATATTTTTTTACGAAGCCAAGAGATTAAATTTATACTAAATTAATCGAAAATTAAAAACAATATTTTACTATTAGGAAATGGCAGAGACCTATCCTACCTATAGTTATTTGATGCATCGGATACATCTCTTAAATTTCTATCTAAATTTTAATAAAGTGATTATTATAAAAAGCTATATTATTTTTAAATGTGTTACACCCTGTAGTTAAAAAGACGTTTAGAACATAAATTTATTTTATTTTTTATTTTTTATTGTAGATTTGCTGGATTTACTGGTATATTATCACATAATAATTTGGTTGAAATGCTTTTTTATCTATAAACTTTATTACATGCTTATAGTTTGCCTTGTACCAAAAAAAAAAGAACCATAAGAGTTATGCCCCAACATGAGTTAAATAAAGAAAAGAAGGAAAATAAACTTTAAGTATAACTGTAAAACATTTTAGCGTTAACGAACTATTATGTATCATATTATCACATATTGTGAAATTTAATACGAAATAATAATGGTAATGCGTAAGGTATAAAGAAAATAGCAAAAAGCTGTTATATTTCTATTGCAAAAAATAAAAAAATATATGAATGAAATAAGATCTCCGTTTTTCGACAGCTAATAGTCCAAGAGCCCGTGAGCGGAAAACCTTCGTTATTTTGTAAAAGCTGCAAGTTCAGCGCATGCTCTCAACATAGGTTAAAGCGGTGAGAGACTATTAAGTTGGACTTATAGTGACTTTGGCAGGTATCAAGTAAAAAACGATAATAAATTAAAACTTATCTTTCATCATTTTGTAAAAAAAGATATAAGGAAATAATAGTGGGTTTATTAATAATATTTAAATAGTAATGTTCCTCTTTTTTTTTTCTTAGTTTAATTTAAATCACTTTCTTAATTATTATAGTAGTAAATTAATTTTTACATGTTGATTATTAGTTTTTGTTATTAATTTTAAATAATTTCATTTGGTTTTAAAAATGTAACACATATAAAATACTTCCTGTGTCTCGTAAATCCTTTTAAAAATCCTAAAAAATATAAACCTATTTTTTTTTAAATTGATAAGTTAAAAAATACTACAGTACTGACTGAAAAAAAAATTCGTTGTCAATAAAACTAGTTCAATTGTTTAGGGCTAAATGACAAACAAAAACAAATTTAAAAATAATTATGTTCAAAACTACGTTTTTTTTTTTAAATTTAAAGTATGTATATCTTGGTATGTCAGAGCCAACTATGGTTTTATTTAAAAAAAAGGCAACTTTACGTCGTAGCTTAAAATGAAGTACTACATTAAATATAGGACTTAACTTTCCCATTTAAAATATATTTATTTACAAGTTTTCTATATAAACCTTTTGCTATTAAAAATAATTACTTTGCTAGAGTGAAAAAGAAATTTGTAGAAAAAACGATTTTTTTTAATATCTAGTTAGCCATGATTTTTTTTTGACGAAACAAAAGTGATTTAAACTAAACTTTAAAAACTACAATTCTTTTCCCATTTAAGATCCCTGTACTAAACATTAAGAAAACTCATGCTGTATATTAGAAATTTATTTATTTATTTTAAGTAAATACATTTTATGAAAACAAAATATTTTTTTTGAAGTTACTTTGATAGATGTTATTATTAAAAGAGCTTTAAAACAACATTAAGTAATACTGAAATATACAACCAGTGCTTTAAATCAGATATATACATTTTACTTTGCCTGCAAAGTAGTCCAAATAACGTAATCCTGGCGAAAAGTACTCAGTTATCTCAAAGAGAATATTTTACATTTGCTCGAAACCTGCGTTATAACAATTTTAAATGTAAATCCTGTTCTAAAGCCAGCACGTAATAATTTTGAACACAAACTAGATGCAGAGACCCTAAATTTTATCTAAATGTATTCCGTATTTCATTGTGTTTTACAATGATTGTTTTTCCTGTATTCCAGTTTCTTCAAAGAAAATTGGAAGATTCTGGATATAGGTTTTTTCTTTTTGTTTCCATCACACACACTGTTTATCAAAAATAATTTACCAGATGATATACATACATATTTTGAAAATAAGGAGTAATAAAAAAACCATTAAATTAACAAATTTTTTAAAGTAAGTTACCAGATATATTTTGAAAACAAGCTTAAAATAACCGAGTTGTTTTAAGTATTTATAAACTCACAAAATTTTGCATGGCAAGCAGTATGGATTTCACCACAAAAGATCTACAGCAGAGCTTTTTTCCTTTGTATCGCACAGCTAAAACAAGTCTCTTGGGGTTCTAGGTGAGATTTAGATCCTTGGTCTTGATATATCTAAAGGTTTTGACCAGGTCTGGCATGACGCGCTCTTTAATAAACTTCCCTCCTATGGTCTTTTAACTAAACTCTGTTATTGGCTTTCAAGTTATCTTTATAATCAACGTATATCAATTATTGTGGATGGCCACTCTTAAAGCTTTTACCAAGTAACTGCTAAAGTGTCTCAAGGCAAGGTACTGCAACAAACAAAGTTTCTTTCTTAATAACGATCTTCTTTTGCTCACAACTAATACCATTCATAGTTTTGCCGACGATTGTACCCTTCACTCCAGTTTTCACGTTCCTAAACAAATCTCTATACCTGATTTGGAAAGCAAATGCAAAGCAAAGCAAGTATCTCTTTCACTTGACCTTAATTTAATATTGGATTGGCGCGTCAAAAATCTCGTCCATTTGAATGCATTCAAAACACAGTCATATTTCTTGTCGCAAAAAAGGCAGTAAATACTTATCCCTTACTTATGAGCGGCCAACTTTTGTAGTGCACCTTCAATCTTGTGGGCGTCACATTTGACAATAACCTTAAATGGCATAAACACAAAATATTTTTGACCACGGCAGCTTTTAAAAGCTTGGATTTTATTTTCGAGCTAAAGGTGTTTTCCCTCTTCTAATTTATACACTTTTTATGTGTTCCCAATTCGACCACCTTTGATATATTGTTCTCATATCTGGAGTATAGCACCCCCCACAACACCAAGCATTCTTGATTCAATTTAAAGAAGTGCTGTTCGCCTTATGATCCTTCATTTACGGGAAGGCTTTCTTCTATCGCTTTTTTAAAGGTACTTACATGGCTTCTGCTCTAAAGAATTGACCAGTAATTTACCTTTTAAGGTTAAGTCCAAGACCAACAGAAGATTATCCATTTATTTTTATGCAATTTTTTTTTCTACGAGTTTTGTTTTGAAAAAGTTAAGTCGGTACATAACTGCAAACCTACACTTATTCCTTTGGATGTATGTGTACTGTTTACTGAAAAAATAATAATGTGTCGGTAAAATTATTCAAATATCCCTAAACGCTTATATTTATTTTCTTATAAACCTTTAAAGAAAAAACGCAAGTTACCAACAAACTTTTACAAAATTTTTAGTTATTGTTGTATTAGATCATCAGTTTGTTGAAACACAATCATGTTTGTTTAATTTTTTATTATAAATGTATTAAAAATTAATTTAGTTTGTCACTTTATTATTAATAAACTTATTTTAAAGAAAAAAATTTTAATTCGTAAAAAGACTGACTTTTTTTTAATTTTTATTCTAAATTTTGCACATCGGCCTTACATTAAATTCTAAACACTTTTTAAAATCACGTTTTTGGATATCGAGCCAACTTACCTCACTTTTAATTTTTTAATCTAATTTTTAATACTTATCTGCCCAACCGACGCCCATGAGCCGGATATCATTATTGATTTTTGGTTACTCGATAAGCAAAGATGATTGCCAAAGGAAGTTTTTTAAATAATTTTTAAAATATATATTTTTTTTCCATATGTGTACCAATTTTTGGTAAAGTGGCTGGTTTCTATGAGTTGTATAAGCAGTTAAATTATTAACCCAACTCTAAGAAAACCTTGTATTTTCAACAGTAGTATTACGTACCTAGGTTCATGTTGATGCCTTAGTACATGTTTAAGCCTTTAAAAGACTATTGGTATTTAACGACAGGCGGCATTTTAAATGTATTCTTTACAAAAGCCGCTGTCTAACACGTAACCCTTACCACGTACATATGCAACAAACTGAATTTTAAAACATATATTGAACTATTTATTTTTGTTTTCCTACAGCCTCAAAAAACCTTTAGGGCAAATGCACTGCATGCATAGCATTTCGTATGGCAGCCATATCCCTGGGAAACGTATTCTTTATCCACAAATAAGGTAAATTATCTTGCAAAAGCCCACTTCCTCTAAAAGGTGTACGTGCCATACATTCTTATAGATCTATGCTGATAGACGAGGTCTATGGGGGATATTTAGTAATGGTAGAGCCCGTATTTTAAAGGGTTATTTGATAATGTGATAGCCAGTATTTATTTATCTTAGTTGTTGATCACAAGCTACCTATACAGGCTATTAAATTTATAAATTCGAGGGCCACCATTAGGATCTCGGAAAGGTAAGAGATACAGGGTTAGTTAAATTAGGAAAAAGTTGCGCCTTTTTATGCTTAACAATATTCCGTTTTAAAAATATAAAAATTTACAGCTGTTCCGAAATTATTTAGAAATTTTCAAAAACCGTTTTTATTTTTTCTTCTGAGTTTAATTAAAAAAATAATTTAAATAAATGACATTTTTTCTGTTCGCCTATTTAAAAAAACAGAGTTGATGATGACGGGTTAAAGCCGAAACATCGGATACTAACTTTATTGGCATCATTTGTAGAACGAACAAAGTGGCAGTGATAATGTGTAACTTTTTTAAAAATATCTCTTTAAGTAAACTTAAAAAAAAGTAAAAATTTGTTCTTACGGATAATTCGGGAACGGTTGTAAATTTCACTATTTTTAAAATGGAATATTGTTAAGAATAAAAAAGCGCAACTTTGTCCCAATTTAACCAATCCTGTATCTCTTAGCGTTTCCGATATCTTATTGGTGGTCCTCGTATTTGTAACAACCTATATGTTTAAAATATTTAGTTTTTGGTAAATAAATATTACAAAATTAATTACACAAGCAAATAGTTATGTTTGTACCAAGGGCGTAAAATAGCACTTTACGCCCGCGGCTGAAATTGTTGCCCGAGCTGCAAGGGCAACAATCAGCTGTGGGCGTAAAACTGCTTTACGCCAGAGGTGCAAACAATATTTTTTGTACGACTGAAATTATTATACAAGCATTCTTTGTAGTTAGGAAAAACATATCCCAGCTTTTATTGTTTTAAATTGTAATCAGTATTCTTTTTAACATATGTTTAATTAAATGTATGGTTGTTTTACCCAATCTATTGTCTTTACTTAAACGTTAAATGTCAGTTTTCAGTAAAAAACATTGTTAAAAGAGGTAGAAAAATTACCAAAACTAATAAAAATGTTATTAAAATATACCATCAAAGTCACTTTTACCACTGAGCAAAACTTAACAGAATTTTGGACCATTGTGCTTTACTTTACCTATTCAAACAACGTTTCGGAGCAGTCATATGTGTATTCAGTTTTAATTGTTAACTAATGAGTTTTTGGTATCACTGATGAAGAGTCATTGTTTTTCTCATTTAAGGCGTTTTTTCACTATTTTTAATAAAAACAGAAATATTGGTAATATATTTCTCGTCAAGAATCTTTTGTTGCTGTACTAACATGCAATACAGGATGCCTGTACAAATAATACTTGAGACTGCTTGGGTCAAAATACAACAATCCATCGCAATTTATCTTAGTCAAAAAATCCATCGTTTGCAAGATACAGGGTGTTGAATTTTTTATTTAATTTAAGTTATTTAAAAATATTTTATTTCATATTATATATTTTTTTCTAAAAATTCTTTATTAGGCAGTTTTTGAAATAAGGAATCAACAGCTGCTTATTTTTTTGTTGTTAAATGTAAAGGAAGTCCCCTGCAGTCCTATGCTTGTGTTTAAAGTGCAATAACTTTCTTTTTGTCTTGGTGTATCATGAATCTAGGAGATGATTTTTCTTCTTCCATAATTACTACAAAAAAAAATTATATATATATATATATATATAAATATGGCTAAGAGCAATAGTTTTTAAAATATTTTAGATTAAACGATTTATTTCATTTAAAAATTTTACGCTCTATTTCGGCCATCTGGTAGTCTCTAAAAGGTTTGTACAACAATTCTATCACAAATTCTGTGTTCCAAAATACAACGATTTAATGCAGTTTATCTAAGTCAAAAAGTTACTTGTTTGCAAAATACAGGGTATCAAATTTTTAATTTATTTTTGTTTTATTTTGACACCCTGTACCTCGTAAACAAATGACTTTTTACCAAAGATAGTTTGCGTTATATCATTGTATTTTTGGCAAAAGAAAATTTTTATTCGTTTCGTTTTGTTGCATATCATTTCTATAATTGTTTTTTTACCAAATAAATTTTCTTCACAGGAGTGTAAATGCGTTCAGCTGCTACCAAAGTTCGCGAAATTCAACACGTTCAAAATATCGCATGCAGCAGATGTCACGCAACACATGCTTGATGGGTTTTCTTTTATTTTGTTTCTTTGTTGCGATTCTTGTTTTCTTTTTTTTCAGATTTAATATACCATACCAAGGGGAAGGTGAGGGCGAACCGTAACAATGTTAAAGTAAGGTGACCCTATTTACAATATTACTCAGCTCTATTTTACTTGAACACCTTCTTTTTTCTTTTGTCAACAATATTAAAGGCTTTACTTTATATTTCCGCCCTGGGCATCGATACTTGTAGGTACGCCATGGGTTTAGTCTACTTATAATAAAAAGAACTCACTTTCTGAAACAAAATATGCTAACTTTTATTTAACAAGAGAACTGAGACACAAGACTAACTGGGGCTTCCTTATTTTTAACCTAATTTCGCTCTTTTCATAACTTCTTTTTAAATCGACTTTACGCATAGAATAAAACATCCATTATGATTTCTTTTAAGATGGTCAAAATACCTGCCATTTACAAACGGTGTGTCCAAAACGTAACAGTCGGACCAACACAAATTAATTATCACGAACGATAATCAATAAATAAAAAGAAAAACCTTAAATGCAAACAGTATTTAATTGTTCTGAGATGTCTTAAATTTTTGGATAAACGAATAGAGCTAAAAATGTGCCCAATTTTTAATAATTTAAAACTTTATTTCAATAAACTGCTGGTTAAGACGTTTACTTGTTATTTGAAAACTAAAAGTTTAGAGCATACACCTTTTTATACAGGGTGATTCAAAATTGATTTCTGAAACTATAGGGAGTGATTCTGCTTCGACAAAATAAGTCGGTTGAGTTACTGGACACCCTATATGTATGAAGGTAATTTGATTGAAATTGATGAAAATTTTTATGTCTATTGGTGCCTAAACGGTAAGCTTTATCGATTTTAATAAAAAGTACCTTATTCTTTAAGTTTTAAATTGTCTCTAAAATGGCGCCCCCAGCTTTGCGGTATCTGTCAAAATATAAAAAGTTATAATGTAAATAAATTTTAAGTTTTAGGTAAAGTGCCCTCTGGCGGTATTCAAGTAAAGTACTTTTGTCCTAAAATTTTAGAATCTGTAAAGCTCGATTTGTGTGCCAAATATCAACTGCATTGGTTAAAAAATAAATGCAATATGGCGAAAAACCATAATAAAAATTGAACTTTGACGGCTTGTAACTCGAAAACGAATGACATTTTGAAAAAAAAATTATTAGAAGCTCTACCCTTATTTTGTCCAGTAGAATCTTAGTTTCGTGATCGATTTTTGAATCACCGTGTATTTATTATCATCAAAGATAATAAATTAATAAAAAAACCATAAATGGAAAAAAGTATTTAATCGTTCTGGAGATGTTTAAATATTTTTGGATAAAAGAATAGGGTCAAAAAAGTCTCCAATTTTTCATAATTTATTTTTTTAATTAAACTGCTGGTAAAGACGTTTAATTGTTATTAGAAAAAAGAGGCTTTTAAGTATGTTGTATACACATTTTTTTTATAAATATTAGATTTTATCAGCAAAATCGACTCTACTATTTATCCCATTCCCTATCTTATAATATTTAAGTAAAGGCACGTTTTTGTCGGCTAACAAAATTGAAATAAGATTATCGCTGTTGATTTTTGAAATACTTACTTTTTATAAAATATATAATTTAATTTTATAAGGCGAGAAGATCAAAGAAAATATTTGCTTTTTGATTCTAAATTTTGTATTTATTTAATCGAAATTCGTAAACGGAAAGTCCAATTACTTTTTATTGGAGCTTTTTGACTACAAAGTAATATATTTACCCTATAAATCTAAAGTATCAATCGATAATTTTTATCTCTTAAAAAAATAAAATAAATTAAATAGCATTTCTTTATACATACATATATATTTAAAATTAGTTTAAAGAAGTTGTTTTTTTATGTAAATGAATTAGGTTTTACTTTTTATTATATTGGAAATTTAAATTAAGGAGCACAGTGTTGCAATTCGGTCAAACAGCTGATAAGAATGGGTATCCAGATTCAATTCGTCGAAGAATATTTACATAAATTACCTGATTAGTTATTAAATTTCATAAAAAATATTAGGCATTATTGTTTGATAACCTACATAACACAAAATAGAATTACAAATCATTTTTTGAAATAAAAATTAACGATATGGAAATTAACAAATTAATTTTGTGTCTACCCCACAAGTACGCCTCTGGTAAAAATATAGCAAATTCCTTATAGTCAAAATATGCCTACTAATAAATGTACCTTATGTCCCAAATTTTAGCCAAATCGCTGGCGTAGTTTGTAAAATATTCAAAAAAAAAAGAAAGATTAAACGCCCTGTATCTTGGAAAGAAAGCATTTGCGGACCCATGTTCATAATGAAATTTTTGTCTTATTTTCGGCTAAGGAATCTCCCCTATATTTTATTTTTTGAATCACATTATATATATATATATATATATATATATATATATATATATATATATATATATATATATATATATATATATATATATATATATATATATATATATATATATTATATAAAGTGAATGGTTCTTGAGCCTTGATATAAATACATTAATAAAAGGTAAAGTTCTTTGGGCATATGGCTCATCAATGACTGTAAAAATAAATAAAAAATAACCTATAAGAATTCGGCTACTATGGTTGGTTGTTTAAAAATTACGGAGTCTCCAAAGAAAATGGAATACCCCGGGCCCGACCAAGACGGTGACACGTGTTTCGTCTTCGTTAAGACTTGTCAAACCGCTTCAGGTCGCTAGACGCCCTTGATGAAATCGCGACTGACTGTAAATATTCTTTCTGTCGTTCAGAACTAATAAATACAGACAGTGCCGCCATCCCACCAAGAAATTCAAAAACAACCAGCCATAGCATCGAGAGGTTAAAGGTGGTAGGTAAAAAGTGCGCCATCTAGTTGTATATGGCGAAAGTTAAAAATGCACCATACTGTTATGCCAAACAAACCATATGGAACTGGCCGCCCATCAGTCTGCGGGTTTGCAGAATTCGGATGAGTAGTTTTGCCAAAACCAGGTAGGTGGCGTACAGCAGTGACTAAAAATATGATAAAAATCATATTGAAAGCAGTATTTTTCACCCAAACTGCGATATAATATAAAAGTGAATGGTTCTTGAGCCTTGATATATAACAGGCATAACAGTATGGTGCATTTTTAACTTTCGCCATATACAACTAGATGGCGCACTTTTTACCTACCTTTAACCTCTCGATGCTATGGCTGGCTGTTTTTGAATTTCTTGGTGAGATGGCGCCACTGTCTGTATTTATTAGTTCTGAACGACAGAAAGAATATTTACAGTCAGTCGCGATTTCATCAGGGCGTCTAGCGACCTGAAGCGGTTTGACAAGTCTTAACGAAGACGAAACACGTGTCACCGTCTTGGTCGGGCCGGGGTATTCCATTTTCTTTGGAGACTCCGTAATTTTAAACAACCAACCATAGTAGCCGAATTCTTATAGGTTATTTTTTATTTATTTTTACAGTCATTGATGAGCCATATGCCCAAAGAACTTTACCTTTTATATATATATATATATATATATATATATATATATATATATATATATATATATATATATATATATATATATATATATATATTAAAGCAAAGGTAAAATTCCCTACTGTCTTGGTGTATAATACAAAATATTTTACTTCCTTTAAAGACAGTTAAAAGAAAACGTCCTGCTTTTCTATGCTATCCACCACGACTCTCTCCCCAGACCGGTTTCGCCTGCCTTACAGGAACTCCTCAGTGAGGCTGTATCGAGTCGTGGTGAATAGCATAGAAAAACCAGCGTCTACTTATTAGACAAGTTTCAATGTCCAGCGGTAGGATATTAAATCCTGCCGTTGATGCCCTACTGAAATCGCATTCAGTAAATTTGTATTTTACACCAAGACAGTAGTGAATTTTTCCTTTTGCTTTAACATACATAGCCACCCCGCTACAATTGATACTCGTATTTACTGAATGCGATTTTAGTAGGGCATCAACGGCAGGATTTAATATCCTACATATATATATATATATATATATATATATATATATATATATATATATATATATATATATATATATATATATATATATATATATATATATATATATATAAATATATATATATATATATATATCTATATATATATATATATATATATATATATATATATATATATATATATATATATATATATATATATATATACATTTTGACTATAAGAAATTTGCTATATTTTTACCAGAGGCGTACTTGTGGGGTAGACACAAAATTAATTTGTTAATTTCCATATCGTTAATTTTTATTTCAAAAAAATGATTTGTAAACCTAGTTTTAGTTATTCTGCAGTTTAGGTCTAAATAACAAAGAACTTGCGCTTTATGGCTATATATAAAGTTTCTTGAAACACTGACCATTATCCTATTTTGTGTTATGTAGGTTATTAGACAATAATGCCTAATATTTTTCGCGAAATTTAATAACTAATCAGGTAATTTATATAAATATTCTTCGACGAATTGAATCTGGATACCCATTCTTATCAGCTGTTTGACCGAATTGCAACACTGTGCTCCTAAATTTAAATTTCCAATATAATAAAGAAGTAAAACCTAATTCATTTACATAAAAAAAAACCACTTCTTTTAAACTGATTTTTAAATATATATATATATGTATGTATAAAGAAATGCTATTTAATTTATTTTATTTTTTTAAGAGATAAAAATTATCGATTGATACTTTAGATTTATAAAGTAAATATATTACTTTGTAGTCAAAAAAGCTCCAATAAAAAAGTAATTGGACTTTCCGTTTACGAATTTCGATTAAATAACTACAAAATTTAGAATCAAAAAATTTTATTAGAACTGGTGCGAAGCGAAATTAGAATTGCTTGCTCCAAGTGCCTGTTTTATGAATTTACTATAATTATGGTTCGCTTCTAGGGTAGGAGTACACTAACTCCAAAATTGACTCTTTTGATATTGTAAAAGCCTTTCTAAGCTTTGACCTGTAGATATAATTGAAAATATATCCGCTGTTCTCAGATTTAATTGTCATATTTCCGTAACTGTCAAAGATAGATATATTAAATTTTATATTTATATGGCTTTTTAAAAAATATTTTTAATGGTGACATAATAAACAGAAAGTTCTATTTAAAAAAAAATACCTTTTCATTTTTTCTTTATCTTTTTAATATTCGTTTATTTCTTTTTGCATACACAAAAGATAATAAATAAAAAACTATGAAACTTTTATACAAGAAGTTTTTTTTCATCTTTTTTAATTATCGTTAAGGGTGGGTAACAAAATATAAATGAAAACCCTGTGTCAGTTTTGTTTAAAATAACAAAAAAAAAAAACAACCAAACAGAAAAATATCGCACTGGTTAAAAAAGTCCTTATTACAAATGCAGTTTGTTTTAGCCTGGTTATTTTTACAAAAATATTTTAGTATTGCAACACTTTTCCTAAAATTATCCATAAATACAACACATATAACTATACAGGATTAGTTTTAAGTTGATATATTCCTCTTTTCTTTTTCTTTTAACTGTCTTTAAAGGGAGTAAAATATTTTTGTAATATATATCTATCTATATATATATATATATATATATATATATATATTGTCGTACGTATTTGTCGTAACGCCTCTGCTTAAAACTTAGTTAAATTAAGGAGGAGAATAACCAACCAAGTGTCGCTAACTTGAAGGTAACGATGTGCATACTTAATAAAATTACCGCGTTTTAACCGTTTTAATGAAAACTAGAACGTGGATTATAATATATTTCTCCGCCATTTCTCCGAAGCTTTAAATTATTTAATTATACCCGGCGGTAATTTTTAAACCCTTGTTAGCATTTTAAGTTGTTTTCTGTTATAAAGCAAAATACAAAAAATTTTTTTTTCATTAAATTTATTTAAAAACTGTCAAATTTTAAATTTATTAACACATGAACTAAAAAATATGCAATTGCATTTATGTTAATTTAGTCATTTGGTTTAATTAGGTATTTTCGAGTTTACTGTTATATTTTATAAATTAGTATTAAAATAAATTTTAGCAGGTATTAAAATAAAAACACTAATTTAACGTGTTAAAAAACCGTAAAAATATTTAACAAAAAATCTTTTTAACACCTTTATAATAACAATAAAAAAAACAACATTTTTTTTCACGATCGTAGAAAAACAATATGGTTTATTCTAAGAAATATTTAAAACTGATGTTATTCAATGTTCTTAAAGATATTTACAGACCAGGATCGTTAATTACGAAAAGTATTTTTTTTTAAATACTACTGAACTAGATGTACAAATTTATTATTTATATGATAAACAAAAAAGATATACCTATTCAAGAAAGTACTCTAAAAATTATTCTTTCACTATGTGCCAACTACTAAATTTTAAAAAATAATCATTAACTTAAATCGTAAAATTTCTACCTTTTTGTTTAAATAAGAAATTTTGCGTTTATTTAAAAATTTTATTCTTCGGTTTAATCCTAAGATTTATTTGGCCAGTTTACCGACACCTTTATCATACCCGGCCTAAATAAGAATTTTGCTATTGAAAAAACGTGTTAAAGCACTTTTTACCATTTGTGCCATGGTTCGCTCTGAATCCTAACATGTCATTTATTGGATAATTCTCTAAAAATGTCAAATTTAACTTTTAAGTCGACATTTTTTTAACACATTATTAAATTTCTTTTTGTCCAATAATAATATAATTATTTCAGGAAAGAACGATGATGATGAAATGACGAAATAAAACAAAATCGCCAAAAGCTTATGAACATAAGCTTACTTTCTTACAAACTGTTGAATAGTAGGTACTTTATTACCACCGAAAATATATACAAATATGCTATGAATATTAAATAAAAAAGTGCTCACCTCATGATAACATAACATGAGGAAATTAAAAAAAAATATAATATTTAAAAGACTTGTTGTCAAATTTGTTTTAACAAAACCTTTTTTTATTTGAACCGTCGGCTATGAATATTGTCTAAGCCAATTTTGTCAACTATGAAAAAAATTACAATAGAGCTCAATAAGCCTTTTAACTTCGCGCCAATTACACTGTTTTAAAACGTTGAGGAAAAATTCGATTTTTGACGGACATATTTTGAATATATTTAAAAAAATCTTTCAACTGCATTTTTAAACTTTAGAATCTTGAGGGTATAGTCAATACTATCCTAAATAAGTAAAAATGCAGGCTTTTTTAGGGCTTCATTTTAAATATTGCAAGAAAAAACTTACAATGCTATGTCATCGCGCAGGGCAACCTAATTAATAATTGCTGGTGATCCTACTTTGTATTCGTTGTATCATGAGTTGAGTCGGTGTTTAGAATTAAAACAACCAAATTAGTTTGGTTCTTACCAAAGCTAATATAATTTCTTACATATAAATAAAAAATTTCTTGCCCCTCTTTCTTTACTTATTTTTTAACCAGAAACATTTGTATTTTTAGACAAAAAAGGTAATGCTTAACTATATGTTAGGGAAAAAAAGCCCTTTACATGTTATTTGTGCAAAAACTATTATACTTTAAACAGCACCCCGACTAATACCGAACCAAATTCTTTTTCCTCTCTTTTATTCCGACAAGTGTTTATTCTTCCTATACACAGTTCTTCTGGCCAATTGAAAGGGCCATGTCCCGCCATTATTGCGCCATTTAAAGCATCAAAATAAAAAATTTACTGAATTTGAGCATCGCGCCTCAATATTTTAGTCTTGTGATTAGATATTCCTTCTTATTTAATTGAGTATATTTATTTAAGAAAAGGTTCTTTTCTACTAATAACGCACTTTAATTAGATACCTATATTGAAATATGTAGTTTTGGAAACTATGTAATCTGCCATTTTGTGGCGGCGGCCATATAGGCAATTACAATCATAAGAAATGTATTTATATTCTATTGTCATTAAGATTAGGACTGTGTACCAAATTTCAGATCGATCTGTCGTCAGGAAGGGGGTCAAATTCCAATTACTAAATGTGACCCAAAATAATAAATAACACTACCTTATATTCCTTGTATCATGAGTGTTTACAATAAAAACAACCAATTTAGTTTGCTCGTTACAAAAGTTTACATACTTTCTTCCATATAAAAAGAAATTGCTTGCCCTCTTTCTTTACCTATTTTTTTAACAAAAACATTTGTATTTTCAGACAAAAAGGTAATGCTTAACTACGTGTTAGGGAACAAAAAGCCCTTTATATGTTGATCGTGCAAAAACTATTATTCTTTAAACAACACCCCGACTAATAACGAACCCAAATTGTTTTTCCTCTCTTTTATTCCAACGAGTGTTCATTCTTCCCATCCACACTTCTTCTGGCCAATTGAAAGGGCCATGTCCCTCCATTATTGCGCTATTCAAACCGCCATAATGGAGAATTCATGGAGAATTCACTGAATTTGAGCATCGCGCTTCACCTAATTGTTTTTATTGCCGATAAGCCAATTTGCTCCGTTTTTCATTCAATGACGCTCGGTCTTTTACAAAACAAATAAATAAAGCCTGAAATGACTATTTCGGTCATTAGTAGTCTTCCTTGTATTAGTAAGATAACAATGGTTTGCGTTGTATTACCGCCCTTTTATTTTCTTGTTTTCGTTAAAATTATTGTACAGTTTTGTTTTTATGGCTTTAAATACCCACTACTTTACAAACATCGAAGATATAAGGTTTAGGATGTTGTTGTGGCAGATTTATTGATTACAAATATTCTTTCGGAAACATACTAATCTACAAAATGGTGATTTGTGCACAAGCAGAGGCATTTTTAAAAAGAAAATTAACTATAAAAACAAAATAAAGTTCTCTATCTAAAAGAATAAAGGTTTAGCCACACATAACCGCACCAAGGCCGCACCGAGCTCGGATTTACAATTATAGAGGAAAGTGGAGCAGATTAATTCAGAGAAATTTAAAAGCACTTTTAAAAGCAAAAACAAGTTAATTGTTTTATGTATGTATATCTCCTTGTTTAAATAGAACAGATTCTACTCTTATTTACTTATCTCGGTCCTTTTTCTCCAAACTTTAAGTGTAGTATAGGTAAAAATGTGTTGCCCTATTTGTAAAGGTTTATTTTACGATCAGCTGTAATTTAAAACGTAGTGTCAGGCCAAGTTTATAATTTTCTTAATTTAATTAAGTTCTTAAATTTTGTGACTTGTGCTAATACTAATACTAAAATTAAATTATGATTTTTAAACTCGCCCTAACAGACTAATATTACTGCAATTTTATTACATCCAAAACTTTTACACCGCATTCACATTTCACTATCGCGACGCTGTTATGTGTGGCCAGACCTTAAAACGGATATACGTAGAACAGGCTCAAAATTTATTATCGTTTTTCTGTTTTTGGGTAAACTAACATTTTAATTTTATTTGCTCAATTGCTGTCTTATTGTTAGTTAAATTTATAAAAATCTTTTTGTTATCTAGAGTTGGTATACAAGGTGGTAAAAAAGTGCGCTACCTAACTTTAAGGGCGATTAATATTTTGATATTAAGACAAAAGTTTATAAAGACATAGCTTTAAATTCATTTAATATAAAGGGCGTTAGAAAAAAGTTAAAAATGTTTTATATTAAACAAAACAGTGCATTATATAACAAAAAATGTACGCCGCTAACTTAAGATGCTCTTTTAAATATTTATTTTTTCCACGGCCGTTCAAAAAATGCAGTTTTTTTATTCGTTAACATCAAGATAAAGTACTACATTTTGGTAGACTATATAAAGTGTTAAAAAAGTTACTCTTTTTAAC
The DNA here is from genome assembly GCA_014170235.1 of Listronotus bonariensis. NCBI lineage: Eukaryota > Metazoa > Arthropoda > Insecta > Coleoptera > Curculionidae > Listronotus > Listronotus bonariensis. Next base: position 19,485 of record JACEGR010001629.1, on the reverse strand, counting down.
CCTTTGAATTAGTGTTTTGTTTTTCATGCCTACTACAATAAACTTAAATATCAATTTATGCAACGTAATAGTAAACGTAAACTGAACCAAACGGTCAAGTTACCTTTGATTTCGTCAATATTTCGTTTGGTTCATGTGTCAATAGTTTTAAAATATGACAGTTTGCATATAAATAAAAAAATATTTAACATTATTAGTAATGAAGAATTTTGATGACTAAGAAATTGAAAAGGAATTTATACTATTTTAGTATTATTTCTACAAAAAGTAAGTACATTTTTCTAAAATTTAATCACGGCATAGTTATGAAGAGGATAATTGTCTTTTAAAGAATAAAGAGGCTATGATTTTTTGTTGCAATATAATGGCTGTGCTGCAAAAATAAAATTAATAAAGATAAATAAATAAAACATGTATAAACTGGTAATTTGGGAAATTTTAATACGGTCGTAGAAAAAATATGTTATGTAACACATGCATAAAGTGTTTTTTTTTACTTATGGGATTGACGCACTCGCCTAAGGGTTCGTGTAACTATTCGTAAAAAAAATCAATAATCACTTCATGCACTTGTTACCTAAATTACTATTATTAGTTAAGCAAATAAAACTACGGTTTTTAAAATTTTTATATATCTTGCTTACCCTAAAACTACACAATAATTAATAGTTTAAAAAACTAAAAAACACGCTTTTATATGCAACCGAACTAAAAATTAGAAAATAATTTTTCATTAAAAAAAATATTGTCATTTCATAGTAAAAAGCGTGGGGTGCATTTTACTATTTTTTCATAACTTTTCCATCATAGATATTTGCAAATATAATAATTATAACATTTAATATATTTATCACCCCCACGCTTTTTACTATGAAATGACAATATTTTTTTAATGAAAAATTATTTTCTAATTTTTAGTTCGGTTGCATATAAAAGCGTGTTTTTAGTTTTTAAACTATTAATTATTTTTCATTTTTTAGTTTCTGCTACTCTTGACAAAATGGCGAAAAAATTTTTTAATGAACAAGAGTGGCAAATTTTAAAATTTTTCCAACAGATTGCAACTCACTAAAAATTTCTTCTTCATTAAGTAGCAAAGTTTGAAATTTTGCCAACAGATGGCAATCCAGGCAATGTTTGGACCGTTGCCAATATATTGCAACCCACTAAAAAATTTCTTCTTCATTTAATAGCAAAGTTTGAAATGTTGCCAACAGATGGCAACCTAGGTGTTGTTTTATAATATAATGGAATTTTTTTCCTGGCGATCCAAAAAAGATAACGGGATACTGTTTGCAGATTATTGCATTGTCATGTTTCCTTAATACGTGTGCAAAGTTTCAAAGAAATCGAATAGCTGGAAGTTGGTTAAAATTAGGCTCAAAGATTCCGTTACATAGCCAGATAGTTACAACCCAAGTTAATAAAAAGCGTGTTAACGGCATTTATTAACTGTTATTGTTCATAAAAATTGAACACCAATGGTGCAACTAACCCTATATTTTTATTGTTCATAAAAATTGAACACCAATGGTGCAACTAACCAAATTGTGTAAAAACTAAAAAATTTCTTCTTCATTTAATAGCAAAGTTTGAAATGTTGCCAACAGATGGCAGCCTAGGTGTTGTTTTTATAATATAATGGAATTTTTTTCCTGACGATCCAAAAAAGATAACGGGATACTGTTTGCAGATTATTGCATTGTCATGGGTCCTTAATACGTGTGCAAAGTTTCAAAGAAATCGAATAGCTGGAAGTTGGTTAAAATTAGGCTCAAAGATTCCGTTACATAGGCAGCCAGATGGATAGATTGATAGATAGTTACGAACCTGCTAATAAAAGACATAAGAAAATTATCTTTCATTTTTAACATTTTTGTATAGCAGTTATCTAACAACAGCAACATATACTACAATAAACAATAAAAACCTACGTTAACATATTTATAATTGTTTTGAATTTTTTTGTATGGTCCAAACATATTTTAACTTAAACTTTTTTTTCTAGTTTGTTAGGTTAAATTTGTAGTTTCTAAATTATTAATTAAATTTGTATTTTCCTTCTCTAAGATAAACAGGGACAACAAAGACAACATATTGGCTTAAATAGGAGGCCCTGTACATTAAATCAACAATAAAAGGATTTTTAAAAATGCTTTACAAAAATATTACTTTTAATATATGTATCTAAAATTATTACATTTGGAAATATGACCAACCAAAACCATAAACAATACGCGTTAATTTTAATTAGGAGTAGGTAGATATAATTACAGCAATAATTGCCTAAAATTTTGCAATTTTTTAGGAATCCTAATATTTGCGTATTAAAAATTGATTGTCTTGGGGAAAAAAGGTAACAAGCCACATTCCTTTTTTTTTCTCAAAATGTCTAAGTTATTTCAACTTTAATATTTTAATTAATCCTAAAATCGTAATAATTAGCCTTGCACAATCTGCTTTTGTAGTAGTATATTTATGTAAAAATTTATCAAAATGTAAAAACAAAATCAAACAATTGTATAGGGTAACAAAAAAACTAATAAAGTTTTTAATTTCGAATTTTCGTAAGTTGTGGCTTGTTACCTTATTTCTCCAAGCCCTTTAATTAATTTTATGGGAATATTTTCAAAATTATTAAAGTAATACATAATAAATATAGTTATTTTGTAAAAATTTTGTAAATTATCGTTTAAATGGTCAATTTAATATACAGAGTGTTCTAGAAATTTATACAAGTTGTCGTACCATGTATATTTTACAAGAAAAAAAGCAAAAAAATTCGATGAAATGATACGGATACAACAAAATTAACCCAATAGAGTGGTGTATTTATGTCTTTAATACGTTAAAAAATAAAAAAACGGATAGGTGCGATTTAAACTTGTTACAGTTTCTAATTGCATTAAAAAATAGTTTTGAGATTTAAATGGCCATATTTTTGAAATTATTAGAGATAAATATTTTTAAATATGGAATTTTTTGAGCTTTTAAAACATCTTTTAATAGTAAAAACTTTTTTTTAAATAGAACATCGTATATGGGTGTTCTTTTAAAATAATCATAGTTTTTGTCGCACTCTGTATATCTAAGGAATTAATAAAAATCTGAATACTAATTTAGAGTGTGGAGAATCAACATCACAATCTAACATTTTTATTTATTTTATAAAATATAAAATTTAAAAGTTAAGGGGTTGTAAATTTATACCTTGACAACCGATACACATAAATTACATTTAAACAATTCTTATACCTCCAAAACACCCTGTAAATAAAGCACTTTTTTCTTACCCTCTTAATTTACCAAAAGTAAAATGTCGAAATAAAATAAGCACTTAAAGTAACAATGAAAAGGGCCAAGAACAACTGGAGTTCATTTTCGGTAGCCTTTGTTTACCGTAAAAGTTTTATCAAAAGAGGATATCTAAAAAAAAGCTTTTACTTTTTTCATAAAATTAAGGCGGAGGTGTTAATGTAGTGGTAACAGCGGCGTGTAAAAAGAGTCGTTTAAGAAAATACGTTACAATTACTATTAGTGTTTTAAATATAATAACAGTTTTTGTGATATACATTTTAAATAAAAATGGTAATTTATGTTACAAGTGTATAAAGTGATATTTTTATGAATGAGAAGTTTGACAGTACGAGCCTTTAGGCGAGTGCGGCAATCCCATGAGTAAAAAAACACTCTTTATGTTTTACCCATCTATTATTGATCTGTAATACCCTAGAAACGGAATATGTTATGGTAGCAATAATACCTGCTATCACACCTAGGGCATTATAAGCGGGCATTATGATAATGCCCAGCTTCTTATAATGCCCTAATGCATAGCATTATGGAAATTTTATTGCTTATCCAATTTTATTTCTCTCACAATAAAAGATCAACTTGTACAAAAATACCTTTAATATTTGTTCTCTTCCAAAACTTTAGACTTCTTCGGGACGTATCCTTTCGACTTAATCCTTTAAAAGATATGAGACGATGGTCTTGCGAGATGTCTTACTATTTTTCATAGACCATCAACGCGTAGACTTTAGGGGGTGGAATACTTCAATCCAGAGAGAGTTCAGGACTGCATTTTTCCGACTAAAAATAATCAAGTTTGTTAAACATATGTATTAAAATAAAATCAATAACTTACCAGTTCCTGAAAATATGCCTTGTGAAAATAGCAAATAGCACACTGATTTCATGCATAGAAAATGCGTTATATCACACTAGTGTTGCAAAGTACTTTACAGCACTAGTGTTGCAAAAGTACTTTACAACACTGGTGTGATACATATTATGATGTCATTCTAAAAACTGCTATTGGTTTTGCAAGTGACATATTTATTGTAGTGACAGTAAAAAAACTTTTTATTTACCTTAAACGGTAGAACCCAAATTAGCGAAAATCATCTTATTTTATATTTATTAAAATTTACGAAAAAATAAAAACATAAACAAAATAGACATAACCACAAAAAACAACTTTCACTGACTGGCACAGTGTTGTCAGGTAAGTAGATCAAATTAAAAATCTCCCTTCTACCTTTGAGCACGTACTTTATAGAGGCAGCCTTGCCGCTTGACCGTTCGACCTAAAGCGCCAGAAAAAAAAGCCTATAGATCAAATTCCTTCCTCTCTTTCTTCGTGTACTCAAACAACTAGTTAAATCTTTTTTTAATCCTAATTAAACCTAAGGCTAATACACACTTTATGAATCCACTTTCTTTTATCCATTCATAAATAGAATCAGACCCTTCCGACGTTGCCAAATGCTTTCCATATTTTGCATGGTAACTGACGTTTGTGTCAGTCGTTTTCCACACTTTAAGGACTTTAGGTTATGCATTTACAATTTTCATATTTTTTATATTTTTCTTAAAAATATGAGGAAAAACTGTTATTTTCGCACTTAATTTTATATGTGATGTTCAGTTTCGAAGATGAAATACTCCATTCTACTACCACATAAAGGTGTTAAAAAAATTACTTTTTACCACTATTTTATACACATTAAATTAGTGTTTTTTTTTAATGCCTACTACAAATAAACTTTAATATCAACTTATGAAATGTAACGGTAAACGCGACATAATCTAAAAACAACGGTCAAGTTACCTTTGATTTCGTCATTATTTCTTTTAGTTCATGTGTCACTAGTTTAAAAACTTGACAGTTTGCGAATAAATGTAATAAAAATTATTTAAAAATTAACAGGTAATAATGAATTTAGATGACTAAGAAGGTGAGGCGGAGTTTATACTGTTTAAGTATTATTTCTACAAAACAAATATTATTTCTATAAAAACAAAGTACATAAAACTTTTCTAAAATTAAATTATAACGGCAGTAGTTATAAGAGAGGATAATTATTTTTTTGAAAATAAGGAGGCTATGAGTTTTTGTTGCAATATAATGGCCGTGCTCCAGAAAACAAAATTAATAATTTTAAATAAATAAAACATGTATAAACTGGTAACTTAATAAATTTTTATACGGTCGTAAAAACAAAATATGGTATGAAACACATGCATAAAGTGTCTTTTTTTCTTATGGGATTAGCCGGCACTCGCCTAAAGGCTCGTGCTGTCAAACTTCCCATTCGTAAAAAAAGTATCACTTTATGCACTTGTTACATAAACTACTATTTTTGTTTTATCCATTTCGAATCACTTGCTTTAATCGAGTTGTTAAACAACTAAGCCAAGCCTGTCAGTTATCTGTCACGTTAGAAAACAAAAGCATGATAAACTTTAGTTATAATTGTGTATTTTAAAAGTAACAAGTCATTATCTTAGCCGCGATTCCACGATCATTATTTTAATATTTTTGCGCTTGGCAAAAATTAAATTAATTAAAAACTTTAAAAACCTAAAAGTCATTACAGGATGTTTAATTGCTTTATCTTAATTAGAATCAATATTTACTTTTTTAATAGCCCCACAGAGGCGGCGAAGGGCATAGGCAACGTGGGCCACAGCCCACGGTCTCGCAGTCCGATGGACCTGGTGCCATAGATTTTGCATGAATAAATGTTTAATGATAAAAGGGCCTCGCAGAAAAGATAACGATATTTTTTTGTCCTCAATGTGTTTCCCACGATATAATTTGTCGACAAGGGACCTCGCGGAAACGACTCCGTTTGATTTTCCTTACTGGGAAGCAGAAGGCCTCGCAAAATGTATCTTGCCCACATAATATTATGATCTTGCACTGTAGTCCTATAAATATTAAAGTTAAAGGTATAGGGTAATCTTTTGTTATTAAAAAGACTAGTACAAATTACATTGTTCTGTAGGTTTTGTAGTGTTTTTTTTTATATTTGCTGTATTAACTTAAAATTTAGGTTTGGTCTAAACCTATTACTGTTTAATTTTTAAAAATGAAAAGAATATAAAATTTGGGGAAACCCATATCTTTAGCAAACTGATATATACAGAGTTATAGGTGACTATCCTATTAAAAGAAAACTACTAAACATACTTTTTTAAATTTGGCCTTTCGTCATATAGCAAATACTTTACCTTTTTCAGGTACCAACTTGCTCTTTTTAAATTAAACACCCTGTATATTATTATACTTTCGGATTCTGACGGAACAGGGGGAATGATGGGGTAAACATCTAATAACTCGACATCCACGGTACTCTGGAATTTAGGCATAGGCCTGCGTGAGATGTCAAAAGATTTAAAAAAGTTTTCAAGCATATTTTGTACATAAAATCCTATACCTAAGTGTAAGCTTTTTTTGACATATTTAATGACACAAAATATTTAGTGACAGTTTTAATAAAATACTTCTTTAGTATTTAATTTAGCATAAAATTCTTGTTAAGCAGGACTCAATTAAAAACTAAGTTTTAATAAAGTTTAAAAAACTATTATTAAAAAATTAAATTAGGAAAACTATCAAAATAATTAATATATATATATATATATATATATATATATATATATATATATATATATATATATATATATATATATATATATATATATATATATATATATCATTTTTAGTGAAAACCCTTAACTCTATATATTTTTATTAGGCAGTTTTTAAGTTGGTTTTATATCATTAAAAGATGTTTAGGATTAAAATACCATGACATACCTCGTATACTACTGCAAAAAAATAATATCCATTGATTGCATTTTCAGGTTTTGGACCATGCAATGCATGACCAAGAATACTTTTTTTTTTTTGTAAAATTAATAATAAAATTTTTTTCATATGTTTGGAACTTAAGTAGACATGCTGTATTTTACATAACTGTATACAAAAGATCTCAATAAGCAGATAACTTACCGTAAACAGTGTGTAAATTTAAGAAATGAACTTAAACTATGTTTACCTGGTAAAATTCTTTGCAGTTTCTTGAAATTATCAAGGGTGCATTTAAATCACCCATACATTTAATTGCTTTGCTTGCTTATATACCAAGAAAATTAATTGCAAACTAAAAAAACATCCACTTACAACTTTACTGCTTTTCTAATTAAAATCGATATTTATATTCTTTTCTTAAAGTCCCTTAAATCTTAAAGTTTAAAGTTCAGTAAAGTTTATAATTAAAAATATGAAAGAAACGAAAAATTGGACTTAAAGTAATTGGCTTAAAATATAGACGAAAAATATCTTAAACATTGTTTTAATTTATAAAAAACATAGCATTTTAAATGGTAGGTTTTATATATAGTTAGCTAAAGCTAGTTAAAGCTTTTTGTCGTTTTTATGTGCCCCCGCTATTAAAGAAAAGCTACAAAATTTGTGTCCGAATACCTAAAAACATGCGGAAACCAGAAATACACAAAAGTACCACATTGCGTTGTGGGCTATTTTTAGATGAGATAAATTTAAAAATATATGTTAAATAATATGTTTATATAAATAGATATTTTGTGCCACAAAAACCCATACTGTTTTAAAAAATATCTTTATAAAAATACTCAATATATTTAAAAACCTGAGCTTCACACCCTCTTGAATTATATTTATAAAGATACGCCTATCATACTTTGGTGATGATGCCACAAAAATGTGTTTATCTAACTTTTAGAATTATGTTTAAATTGAACAGCTTTATTTTAAAAGATTTAAAACATCTAGATTTTCTTGCTTTAAAAAATCTTTTGGTTATTTCTTTGATATTTTTAGTTAAAAAGCGTTTTTCTGTCACGATATTATCAATTTTCCCGCAGGGCTCGATCCCCGGAAAGTGATTTACCGATTAGGACAGCAAAGGGAAACGAGACTTTATCGGAAACCGGGGACCGAAAGGGAAAGATGATTTCAGGAGAAGTCAGCTTTTTATAGTCGACTTTAAAAATATCCACTTAACGATTATAGATTTACGTAGTAAAAAGTACCGCTCGATGCGGCGAACTTATGGGAATGTTGAACAAAATTATTATTTTAAAACTAAAGATAGACATATCAAATGTGATATTTTGTAAACCTTTTGGACGATCTTTATCAAGCTCATATATTATACAGGGTGCTGCATTTACAAAATATCATTGTTTTTTATGTTTTATTTGTTTTCTGGTTAAGATTTTATTTTATTGCATTAAAATGATTTCAACCGAGTGCCAATGAACCTTTGTTTATAGATTGAAAGCTTTGTATTGTAAGTAACTTAATATTGAATATTTCATTATTTTATTTCTTTTAAAGCAATAATAACTTTTATTATATTATGTAGAAGCAGAATTGTTTCTTCATAATGTTTAAAATTTTAATTTTCTTAAAATGTTAAATAAACTTTTAAATTTTATTCTGGAGAAAAGCCAAATAATATTTTGTTTAAATCATTGTTTTTTCGTCATTAGTGCGTCGGGCTTCGATAGCCCTTCGATAGCCCTAGCCTAAACTATGACAGTTAAAGATTTTGTTTAAGAAAATATTTAAAAATTATAAAATTTGATAATTTTTTCGAAAACTATAGCATTGTCCAATATATATTTTTAAATATTGTAAGATAAAAAAGAAAAAGTAAAGGGGTGTAAATTTATAACTGAACTTCCGATATTGTTTATACAGCACTACAGCATTATATCATATACAAAATTGTAAATAATATTAATAATGGAGTTTTTGGCACCAAACGACTTCCTTCTATTCGTGTTACATGTGTAGAAAGTTCTGGTTACTTCTGGTTAGTAAGGCCCAAACCACATAATGGAAAAATGCAGTTTTCTTTTATACTGGTTAAGCAAATAGGAATTGGGATATCGGCCAGTAAAGCAACAACAAAGAATGTATGCGACTCATCCAATCCGAAATGTTTACATGAGGGTATTCACGTTAGACTATCTCTTTTTCTTACACTGCCCATGTGTTAAATTATTTAGCTGATCCGGGGTTCTCTTTAGATAAACTTATTGGGTCATTTTTTAATTAAAAATATTATTTATTTTTCCCTTTGTTTAAACATAACCTTGATACTTTGGATTTTTTAAAGTACCATTTCAGTTTTATTTATTTATTTAAAAGGAACTATCGACCAAAGGGGTCTACAGTTTCAAAGTTATAAAATAAGGCATTCACTTAAGGCTAACAATTCCTTTTAAACGAAATATCACATGTTTAAATAACAAAATTAAAAATTTGTTAACTTTTGTGCAATATTTATTTTTTAATACAATCACTGATAATGCAAATGTCCAATTTGGCACTTGGTTTCTTTTCAATTAGCATCATCCAAAAATAACGAGTAGTACTAACAATTTTTGAATCATTAGAATCTTAAAGGTTAAAAGTATTTATAATTAGTTCTATTGCAACTGTTTTTCCCTTATTGCCGAAACACAAGCTTTAGAACAGTAGTTTATTTTTCTTAGAGTAAAAAGATCAGTTTTTAGCAGAAGTGTTGCAAATATTTACAATTATAAATATAATAGCCCTTATCTTCATAAATTTTGCTACAAAATAGCACAAAATTTTAAATATACCTTTTATACTTTTTTTTATCGTTAAGTAAATTTGCAAAAACATAAAAATAAACAAAAATCTGCACCACATTTTTTTAGCTTATATTATTATTATTGTTTTCAAAATAGTCTAATACAATTTTGATGTAAAATAAATAAAGGTTTAAAGGTTACAAAATTTACATATAAATTTTTATAGCCAGTCTGGCGATGCAATACTGGGTAGTGAAAAATAATAATTTAAAACCAATATTAATATTTTTTAATTTTAAATAATCAAAGTAACTAGTAACTGTTGTTTGTTAGAATAATTTTATTTGAAAAACCCAATGTTTTTCATATACTGAAAATCCAATATCTTTATTTTTAAATAAAAGTTATGGCAGTAAGAAACAACAGACCCTATATCATAGTTAATACCAGAAAAACTCTATTCGACTCTGTGTCGATATTGCTTTTATTTATGGCCTCACAAATAATATCAAAAAGTCGAAAAATACGGCTCAACTTTTCTTTTATCCAAAATTATATTTAAGGTTTTTCGTATTGGCAAAGTCATAAAAAGTTTTCTATTATATTAACTCGAGCTTTGGAAGCTTGCAACACATAATAAGCAATAGCTTTGTGTGGAAAAGTTTTCTTTTAAAACCGATTGCAATAATGAAAAATAAAAAGTTTTGGTTTAAAAGCAGGTAATTTTGTTTGTTAATATACAGTGCCTAAAAAGTGCATAAACGGCAGAAAACAAAACAAAATCTGTTGGACATAGAAAATATAACGGCAACTTTATTTTTTCCTTTACTTTTATAAATTATTTGGGTTTACGACCACTGTCTGCGGTGTAACTTTTAACTTTAAGATGACTGCTGGGCGCCATATTGGCAAAAATTAATTTAAAAGAGGGCTTGTGGCCCATTATTTTGAAGCATCTGTCAAGTATTTTAAACACCATAAATATAAAGGCATTTTCCTTAAAAATATCGGTATTTAAATCATTACCTAGAGACCTTCTTGGATCGTCATATTTTAAACAATTATAAAGTTAAATATAATTATTGTAGTGTTTTCTTTAAGCTTTCCTAAAGATCTTTTATTGATAATATAATTTACAGGGTGTTTTATTCTTTTCTAAATTATACTTTTTGTCCCACCCTAATATTATAACATGTATAAAAATAATCTATACAAGAGCTTTAAGAAAACACCACATTATTTATATCTAACTATTACTTTTCAAAAATTTAATTCTTTATACAGGGTCTCTAAAAGGTCTGTACAACATGATACCAGAAATTTCTTGGACCAAAATATGACGATCTAACCCAATTTACGTTAGTCGACAAATAGGTCGTCTCCAAAATAAAGGGTTTCAAACTTTTATTTTATTTCAGTTATTTTTAGGTATTTTGTTATAAATCATTTTTTAACAAAATTAAGTACTGAAAGGTTTTTCAGGGTGAAAAATCGAAATAAGTTAATGTTTTTGTTGTAAAATATATAGGGAGCCACCTGCTGCAGTCCTTTTGGTTTAAAGTGTCATAACTTTTGTAATTTATTTTATATTATAATTTTAGTAAAGTATTTTTATTCTTTTATAATTTTTGCACAAAAAAGGTATACCTAATAAATATCGCAACAAGCAATCATTTATGGGATATTTTAAAGTAAACATTTTTACCATACAAAAATTTGCCATTGCCGCTTTACCACCAGGTAGTGTCCAAAGGTCATTTTTTAGGCCAAAATACAATGATCCTATGCAATTTACATCAGTCAGGTTGCTGGTTTGCAAGCTACAGGAAGCAAATTTTCTTTTTTTTACTTAAACAGGGTGTTCAATCTTGCAAATGATCAAGTTTTTAACTAAGGCAAATTGGGCTAACTCGCTGTAATTTGGCCCAACAAATTTGTGGTAGCATTTTGTACAAAATTTTTGTATGATATAAAATGTTTATTCTGAAATATCTCAGAAACGGTTGCCCGTATTAATATTTTCAAGTATACTTTTTTTTTTGTGTAAAAAATACGAAAAAAATAAAAATATTATACCGAGGCAAAAGTAATTACATTTTCAACAAAAGCAAAGGACTACAGGTGAGTCCTTCTACATTTTACAGCAAAAATATAAATAGATTTCGATATCCTACTTTAAAAATTCCTTACGCCAAATTTGTAAAAAAAATTTTAATAATAAATAATTTATTTAAAAATAACTGAAATAAAATAAAGACATTGATAAATTGAGTTAGATAGCACCCAGCAGCCCTCGTAAAATTTTTATTTAACAATTTAAATTTAGGATATGTTAGTTACCTTTTAAATTTACCTGAACTATGACAGAAGGCTTATTGTACCTTGACCCCTACTCCTTCCCATTCACACACCATTCATTCCATAACTTGGATGGTTGTTGCTCGGTCCGTTCGTCACCCCCGAGCAGAACACCGCGTGCCGTTGCCCAAAACCCGCCGGTCACCCATCCAAGTTATGGACGCGCACTTCACTGCTTAACTCTGGAGATCAACGCTGCCGAGACAACCGGAGCAGCCACAAGCGTGCCTTAGAGGTTAAAAGCATTTATAATTAGCTCTATTATAAGTATTTCTTCTTGCCTTATTGCCGAATCCCAAGCTTCAGAACATATATAATTAACAGGGTGTTTTATTATTTTCTCAATTATACTTTTTGTCCCACTCTAATATTATATCATCAATAAAAAATAATCTTTAAAAGAGCTTTAAAAACACTACATTATTTATATTTATTTATATAATATTTTTTTAAAATTTAAATATCTCTATCTAAAAGGCCTGGACAAAATGCTACTAGAAATTTCTTTGATGAAAGTATGACGATCTAACCCAATTTTCCTTAGTCATTAGTTATTGGTCGTCTTTAAGGTACATTTTTATTTAACAATTTAACTTAAAAATATAGTAGTTACCTTTCAAATTTACCGTTCAAAAATAAAAGAGGTTTATTTAATAAATCCACTAGTATTAGAAGTATTAACATAACTACACTCTGCATACCGTTAATTTTTAGTAAGGTTAATATTTAATTAAAAATATACCAACATTACCAAATTAGTAAATGTTTAAACTACAGAAGTGCTGCACATGCGGCGGTTTAAATTAAATATGAATCTGCATTAGCAGCCAAATGGGCCCGTTGCAATTTGCTAACCACTGATTAGGTGGTTTACGTCTGCACTAACAACTATTTCACTAACTGGATATTACCTGGAAAAGTTCTTCTCGCTACACTCAGTAAATTATTAAATGTAAAGTTTAGTAACTCACTTTTAGATGAGTTTAAATACTTAGAGAAACGGTTTACCTTGCATTTAAACTTCGTTTGCTTAGTTTCTAATCTTTATTGTAAAAAAAGTTTATGTTTCGATGTACAGATACAAAAAGAGCTTTTAAATATCAAAATAAAATTTGATACTGAGTACATCACATCATCTGCATTGTTTTTCAAATTTAGTTCTTTTCTGTTACTTTTCGTTTATTTAGAAACGATCTTAACTTTCCTATTTTAAATATATGATATGATATGATATGATATGATATGATATGATATGATTATTACAAACTTTGCAAACGGGGTTTAAATGCAAGATGAATCAATTTCTTTAGATAACTAAACTCCTCTAAAGTGAGTTACTAAACTTTAAATTTAATAATTTACTGAGTGTAGTGAGAAGAACTTTTCAGGTAATATCCAGTTAGTGAAATAGTTGTTAGTGCACACGTAAACCACCTAATTTTTATTGTTGTTCATAAATATGAGGCAATAATAATGTAACAATTTTTAAACATATATTAGCATCTAACTAGCAAACGGGTTAACCGAAAAATTTAAAGTTTTTACCATGGACGTAAATTTGCATGCTACTCAATAATGTTTAATAGAATTTTTCACTAAAATAATTAGGGGAGCCAATAATTGACCCCTTTAAAAATTACATGGGGTTTCCTATGTCCCGCCCAGCGATGCATCACCCGGTATAACGACACAGAAAAACAATTAAGTTTTTGTAGCTTGGCGTAGCTGTCATTTTTGATTGATGGACATGTCCCCTTTTTGCTGTAAAGGGAAATTTAAAAAGATTATTTTTATATTAAATTATTTTATTTACAAATAAATTTCGTACGACTTATAAAACGGTTTATTCAATGTCACATTCTTTGTCGGCGGTTGGCCATGTTAAAATTTCTTTCCAAAATGTCAAATAGGCCTCTGGTACAAATACTATAGATAAAACTATATAAGGCATTTTTTCTTGTGTCTGGGTATGGAATTTTTGTGGTTGGTTTATTTTTGTGTAGTCGTGTAGAGTATAAAATCTCTCATGTTTAATGAATGTTTTTATTAAACGGAAATTGCGGTCACAAGACATAAAAGAATGTCCTCTTATTGGAAAATATACTTTTATCTGTTCAAATCGGCCTTGCCCAATCAAATTTATTAAGAACCGGATCATATAGTGGTGTTTTTGTTTCGTCAACAATAATTATCACAAAAAATGTAAAAAAATTTATACTTCTGTACTTGCTTTGATCAAGGTAATACTTTAAAAATAGACACTTTGTTGACTCATTTACCTTCTTTCTCTTCATGGTACACATAGCACGTCATATTTTTCGATTTTTAAATCATGTATTTCAAAGTTACATACAGTACATTTTGCAATTAAATGGACATTCCCCATTTTTGCAGTTAGCAATTCATCTATCTTTAATAGTTTTCAAAATATGACCACTTAAATCTGTAAAATAGTAGATAATATTTTCATTACATCTACAGTCTGATCTAAGTAGATGTAATAAAAATCATACCTAGATTTAAATCGTATGTTTCCAAAACAAATAAAGATAAATATATCAAATGTCGTATTTTTTGTTATGCTTTTGAAAAACCTTTTTAATGGTGAAATTATATACAGGATGACCCATTTAAAAAAAAGTTTTCTTTGATTTTTCTTGAGTTTTAATGTTAATTTTTTCATTTTTTTATGCTCAAAAGATAGTAGATAAAAAAGTATAAAACTCTTATATACGACATTTTTTGTCCTTTTTGGTCATAGTTTTAAGTAGGTGAAAAAATATAAATGAAAACCTTATCCAATAGAAATCACATATTACCTATATAAATAATTCTATCAAAAAAAAAAAAGATAATTATATTAAATTAAAATATTAAGTTTATCCAAATTAAAACTAACAAAATCTAATAAAGAAATAACAGATAAAACTAAACCAAAACTAAGCTTATTTCAATTGAAAATCGGAAATACAAAAAATCCATCCGCATACTTGGAATAGCAGTCGGAGACAGCTTTCCTGGCCTAAATCACTCCCGTTTCTGCAAAATATATCGCTATCTAGGCTGGAATCCTGCATTTAATGGCTTCTGAAACTCCGCCCTTTAGAACTGTATACATGTGTTTATAATTAAGGGATATTTAGTGCTTTTGTTGTGACCTTTAGCAATTTAGAAAACATTTTATTTTCAGGATATTATTTTAAAATTATACTGCTAATATATTTCATGGTTAAATATAACACTTTCACTTTTTTTTAGAAAACTTATTATTTTAATAAAATAATTAAACGAATGTGTGTTTTTTAACAGTGTTGTACCTACCCAAAGCTTTCTTCTCGTATCTTGCTTGCTAATCTCAGATTAAGTAACATTTTTTTAAAGGAGAAGAATGTAATTTAAAAAAAAATATTCAAGGTGGTCCATTAAAAATAAAAACTTGCCGCACATCGGAAAATCCGTCATGATATAATAATAATATATGTAGTACTTTAAAATAAAATAGCAGATAGTTTAAAGATAACTGTTTGGCGCCATCTTAGAAAAGTATACTTATTATCCTGTACTGTATATAATCACCAAAATCACCAATAAAAGATTTTAACAGAAAATATCACATATCACATATTACAAAGCAAAGACACCTTCAATCTTGTGGGCGTCACATTTAAAAGTAACCTTAACTGGCATAAACACATTGTATCTATAGCCACGGCAGCTTCAAAAAGCTTGGATTTCTCTTTCGAGCCAAAAAGTATTTTTCCTTTTCTAATTTCTACACTTTATATGAGTCCCAAATCCCACCACTCGTTGGAATATTGTTCTCATATCTGGGGCATGGCCTCCCCCACAACCCTAAGCATTCTTGACTTCATCCTAAGAAGAGCTATTCTTCTCATTAATGATCTCTTCGGGAAATTTTGTTCGTAACTTTAAAAGGTAATTCTTTGCACAATTCTAAAGCGAAAACTTTATTTTTAAATTATATCCAAAAATCATTTTCGAGAAAATTTAGTTGTATATATTTAGATTTTCCATAACATTTGACAACGTTGCAACACAACCGCGATACGAGCGCACGAGGATTGTAACTAATTTATCAAACTCTTTACGTTGGTATGATATTTGTTGAAAATTATTCTTTAACTTATTGAATCGTTTAACGCAGTTTTCGTGGTTAATATTTTTTATTTAATAACGCTTTAGGTACACAACACAAAAAAAAACAGGACTTACCAATACGGGACGACACACACTGTGTCAACTTTTCTCCACTCTAACTTTACAATGTCTTTCGCCATTTTTAAAATTAGGCACTACCCTTCCTGTGTTTAGAAGTCTTTGCAAGTCTTCTACAAATGAGTTTCTAGCTGGTAACCTTTGATCAGAAAAACGTTTTCGTAAATTCTTAGAATTGCAACCAAATTGCAAACCTCTTCGTAAATAAAAAACATATCGTGATACCCGCGTACCAAAAACATCTCTTTCGTAACAAAATTCACGCACTGATACAGAAATGCATCCTAAAAATAAAATCTAATTCCAATTCGAGTAAACATTACTTGAATTTGGGTATGCAAAAATGTATTAAACAATTTTTCCTCGCCCTAGGTATTTTTATTTGCCTACCAACACCATGTCGCGTACGACGTTGCCAATTGTGCAAGGGATTTTTTGCCTGTTTTTCTTTAAAGTAATGAATTACATAAGCAAAAAATTGTTTTTTTAAACAGGTATTTAATAAATATGTGGCATTGATTTACTCTACGCCCTTAGGCATATGACTTTCACACATACCTATGTAATAAAACAACTTTTTTGCTTGGATTATTGCAAGGAATCACCCCTCAAAAATTAAATATTTAAATATTTATAAAATTTTATTGAAGCATACTATTTAGATCCAAGAATAACTCAGTAAAAGTCTATTTCAGTTCTACGAGCTAATAGCTTCTTAACCTACATTTATCAAGGATAAATTAATAAGCAGTAAATTACCCGATATGTCAAGTAAATAGTAGGTATACGGTATCCTAATAAATTGATAACGATTAACTTGAGCGCCGTGTTGCAGCTGATATTGGATTACTAAAATTGGAGCGCAGCTTATTTCCTTGTAGCATGATGTAAACAAAATGTGCGGGATATATGTGTACTTATAACTTACAAGCAGCTGCAATTTAAACAAGAAAACCCTTGCAAGTAGCAAATAAGTTGGGGTTGAACTATAAAGAATCATAAGATTATTATTGATAAATTATGTAATTTTTTAAATGTTAAACGGTTTTATTTTACTAAAAGCTATTAAATAATTCGGTAAGTCCTAGCTATCAGATCGCACCAATCTTTTTATGAATCTGGGGTATTGCTCCAATAAATAAAAACCGTTGAGCGTCGCGTATCCAGAGTAAATATTATGATGGAAATTTAAGTGCCCAATAACTTTATGACTCGTCTGAGCAATATCCCAAATTGATAAAAAGATTGTTGCGATCTGGTAGCTAGGACTTACAACATTATTTTTAGGCATTTAGTACAATAAAACCGTTTACCATATATATATTTTTTACATAATTTATTTTCAAGTTTTTAGTTTTTTTTTATCTTTGGACAAACCACGAAGGCTAAAAGCCTAAATACTAACATACCGTGGGTATCTCAGCGTGGTAAGAGGGACTTTGTTGACACCGGACTTAAATACTTGAAGATTTGGGGGGAAGGAAAGATCTCCGCGGGCAGCACGTTCCACATTCTAGAAACTCTAGGGATGAATGAACGAACAAAGTGGAAAGTTCGGGGCCAGTTGGACATATGCGCGGAACCACGAGTTTCTCAGTTGGGAACCGTGAGTAGGGGAACTATACTGGACCATTTTTTCAGAGCAAAAGCCGTAAAAGTACCTGTTAAAAAGCGATAAATCCCCCATAGCCCGACGATGGGCAGAAGTCTTTCCGTAAGTGAAGGATCATTCATGAGACAAATAGCTCTTCTTTGAATGGAATCAAGAATGCTTAGGGTTGTGGGAGACGCCATGCCCCAGATATGAGAACAATATTCCAAGGGATGTCGGATTTGGGACACATATAAAGTGTATAAATTAGATACACAAATACTTTTTGGCTCGAAAGAGAAATCCAAGCTTTTTAAAGCTGCCGTGGCTATAAATACAATGTGCTTATGCCAGTTAGGGTCACTTTCAAATGTGACGCCTACAAGATTGAAGGTGTCTTTGCTCTGTAAAACTTGGCCGCTCAAAAGTAGAGGATGAGTATTTAATGACTCTTTTCGTGACAAGGAACATGATTGAAAGAAGGTCGTTGATGTGAAGAAGAAACAATGTTGGTGCCAGAACTAAGCCTTGAGGCACTCCAATGCCTCACTATAACTAACCAAAACTTTCTAAGGATTCTATATTAATGTAGTTGTGGAAAATATGTAATTCGCGATCCTGTGGCGGCGGCCATCTTGGATTTTATTCTTTTTATAGTAAGCTTCATTTTACCAATTGGGCCCTTTCATTTGACACCCATATTGAGGCTGTAGTGAAGGTATACGTAATCCGCCATTTTGTATCGGCGGCCATCTTGGATTTACAATCATAAAAAATAAATTTTATTGTATTGTCATTAAGATTAAGGGTGTGTACCAAATTTTAGATTAATCGGTCGTTAGGAAGGGTATCACATTCCAATTACTAAATTTATTCCAAATAAAAAGGCAAGTTAAACCGTTAAAAAAACATTTTTTTTAACATCACGTAGTTTAAAAACCAAGACGTTAGTACATATATTTATAAAGAGTTTTTTTACTAATATTTTAAAGTAGAATTACCCCTTAAAGTTTGTCGGTTCAGTTACTGGACACCCTTTATATTCAATAGATACGTTACGTTTATTAATGCACAACCATTAAGGCTTAAATGGATAATATTAAGCAAACTGCAACCGGGCGAAGGTATCATATTAAGCACGTTTCTAACTAGCAAACATCGCAGTTTAATCTGACAGTCTTACAGCCCGTATTTTACTTTAACCGAACGTGAACAATTCCCTGATATTGCCGAAATTTTGCTTTAATTTGAATTTTATCGGTACAGCATGTCTCTTGCGGCAATTTAAGAAGTTAATTTGGTGATATTTGGCTTTTGCCTGAGAACTCCAAACGTGCGCTAAAATGTGAAAAGTTTCGTATGTGCTGAAAGAAAATAGCTTATTTGCTTCTAAATAA